>JAIPMN010002210.1:0-12092 GCA_020650975.1 Apostichopus californicus
GTAGCCTAACCTTGCATGCACAGCTTATAAAAGCTAGGCTACGTGACTTATGTCTCGAAATCAATAATGCTTGCTTGCACCTTATCATTACACAAAATTTGTTCCAATTGTCATAACGTTGCTTTTCCAAACACATCTGGATATTTACGCGACGATGATGTTCATAAAAATACTTGACGTAACTTGGCTCATGAAATCCAGATTCATAGCCGAACGTTAGACTAAGTTTTACGTAAACCTCCTCGGATTCGATAGAGAATTCTCAGTAAGAATTCATTTTCAATCTTACCTTCAGTTTCCAATGTCTACAAAGAGCTATGACAGCAATATAATATAACATAGTGATTCTTGAAAGTTTTTTATTTATTTTTATGTACGTGTAAAGAATTACAAGAAATTAAATAAAATTAGACATGTTTACTAATTGGAGTTCACGAATGAAGATGACTGTGTACAAACAGCAGCGTATTGTGTTATGCCTACACGCTTCCCCAGCAGCGAGTGATGACGTCAGCCCGAATAATTCCTTACATTTTTTTTCTTTTTATGAAACCCACTTGCAGGTGTTCGTTTGACCAGAGACATATGTTACAGCGCGGAAGGCGCTAGATACTTGACTTTGTATTGAAAGTGAAGCCTTATAAGAATTGCCGGTTTGTGAAAAGGTTTAATGCATAACAGATAAGGTACATCGTAACTGCAAATAAATTGGGATATTCAGGTATGATTCTCCACCTAACATTTGCCTTCATCTCATTAGAAACACATGTCTATAGTTCCTGGCGTCTGCAGACGTGCGCGCTCGTATTCATGTGACAGTGGCCTTTGCTCGGAGATATGTTAAGGCGCTACACAAAATCTTTGCCTTTCCTGAAACTGCTGTTTTTTTCATATTTCCGATAAGGAACTGTAAGAACAGGTCAAAATAAGTAATGAGGCACAATTTCGACATTACTCCGCCGTGTTACCAGTGGCAGGGAACTAGATTTCTCACAAGTTGTACTCATGACACTATAGAGACCTGACTTCTATACTGTAGAATATTAAACACTGTCACGATCGAATAGCTGCCACAGTGCTTGTCAAACTAACCGAACTCAGGACTTAAGCTAAGTGATGGATGTTTTAATGTTTTCCGCAGTTTTCTATTCCAAAGTTGCTATTTCGTTGATACAATCGAACTGCAGATAGATTCATGTACTATACAAATGTACGTACACAGACATAATCAACAGACGGCAGGATTCTCAGTTCCTTACCAACACAATTCTCCTATACCATATACGCACGTAACATGATAATACGAGTGACCGACATACATGTAAGTCTTTACATAAAGGAATATTTCAAAGAAATGTATATGGGACTCATGTAAAATATTAAGAAGTACAAATGTAAGGTACATACAGAATAATAAAAGGAATCAAATAGCCAATCAATGAATTACTGATAGCCTACTAATATAAACAAGATTAAGACAAATGAAAACAAGACCAGTCACTAAAATACATGAAAAGGTTTTTAAGTTGGGACTTAAAACAATCAAAAGTGGGTTTAAGACGAGGTGATGGCGGCAGGACGTTCCATAGTTGTTGTGCACAAGTAGAAAAGGCCCTATTATCATAACACTTAGATGTATTGATATGTTGGTGAAGGGCCATGTCAACAGCTCACTCAAGCAGTATCTCCGATTCTTACACACACAAAGTCAGGCCTGGTCACGGGCTCGTCGGTTCGAACACGTGTTTCACATTATAATATTTGCATCGCATTCGTAAAGGTGTTTGCAATGAGATATGCATCTCCGCAAGTTGCCTTTTATTCTGTTATTTCTTGCAGGTTATAATTTGTGTGCTGTTCAGCAAGCAATCATTCATTTTGCCCACTTGTAACGGCGGAGTGACCTTAGTTAATAACATGGTAAACACATATTTGTGATCTCTCGAGCCGCTGTCTCCGAACCTCTCTTCCCCTGCCGCTAACCCTTTCTTATACCAATCTGGTAATTCACAACACTGTCTTATCGGGGCGGTGTTACAATATATTGATTTAGTAAAATACCACTTACTTTGCTTTGAACATAGCTGATGTCATTTAACACCGTGCTACAGCTTTTGTTGTCCGATATGTCGAAGACCACCAACGGTAAAGAGGTCGGGGTTACAAACGGTTGCACACACTTTGAACACACCTTTGAATAAATAACAAAAATTTAGTTTAAATGCCTAATTTAAGTAGTGGCGTGACGGCGAGAATATACAACAAGTAACGTATGGTTGTGGCATAAAACATGAAGCGTCACTATTTTAGATAAGATACTTCAAGGCATTATATTTCTAGGTAACCTCAACGATACAATTCGCCATGGGATCCAAAGTCTTCACACCATTCAAACACATGGTGTCAACATCCAAGAAGGGAGTGACTAAACACCCCCTTCCATTTTTCATTCTTATCACTCTTCCACCCTCCAGCCTTTCTTCTTCTTTTCTATCCATATTCACAAGTTTTCTCTCCTACTTCCCTTTTCCATTTCCTTTTCACCTCCGCTACTAAGTACCTCCCATTGTTACACCCATCATGTTATCTCTCCTATGTTATGTCCAATTTTGCTGTCAAATTTAACTTTATGTCCATCTGTTTCTCTCAATGTGATATTGCTTTGTTTTACTTTCAGTAAGCCACTGAAGAAGATCCTGCCAGGATCGAAACGTCAGCCACCCTAACTTTACTTATTTAGTCCCCCCCCCCCCCCTGTTTGCAGTTTTTTCTCTCTCTAATTAAAATTTACTTCCGTCTAACTCCAAACATCTGCTGATTTGAAGCTGAAACGGTGAAAACCGCAAACCTTCAAAGGGATTTCCCCCTTGAACCCAACAGGGGCCTGATGACTGGCAGCTGGACTCCAGGCCAAAATGACTTAGCGCTACGGGCTTGCGCCTTTGAAGCCAGCGTGCAATATCCGAATTCCCCCTCCCCCCCCCCTCGAATAACGTCATATTTCAATGATTATATTGAGATATTAAGAGGATTAATGGAGAAGCCTTGTTAAATATATTAGTCTAAGTACTAAGTGTGGCATCACACGGTTTGGTATTGGATACAGTCAACAAACACGCACCGACAAAATAGAAAGAGGATTCAAAGAACCATACCATCAAGAATGGTGTAATGAAATTAAATCAGCAATTAAGAGGAGAGACAATGCAAAGAACACAGAACCAGCATGCGTATCAGTTCTGGAGAAACAAAACAATATCTCTTATTCGACTGGCTAAGAGAAACTAATTTAAACATGCAATTGTAAAGAATAAAAACGTACTGCTGGTATTTGGCAATTATTAAGAAAAGTATAGAGTCAAATAATCCCGAGACAACAAGTGGTACCGGTGTCATAATTATGAACGGTGAGGATATTACTGATGAAAAGAATATTGCCAAATGCTTTGAATTTTTTCTCTCACATTTGTCTCAGAACGGTATTCTTGACTACTTACAGACATACATTGACCTAAAACTACCGGGACATGTATGTTTTAGTATCCCCGAAGTAACTGCAAAATTCGTACTTGAAAAAGATGAACATTATGAAAGCCACAGGTATGGACGGAATTAATGAGTGTTCCATGTATTGTGTCAAGTGCCACTCGTGTTATGAACTTACATCCTCTTCGGTCTTGAATCGGGATTCCAGTTGACCGAACATACAACAAAAACATCACTTTCAAATCAAAACAAACTAATCCTTTGGAAATGGATTGATGGAGAACCTGTGACCTTTTCAGGTTTCTGGATGCGTCGGCGCAGAGACGACTATGTCAGAGAGACCGTTCTACACATTAACCACTCTAGAAGAGAAGAACTTAAGACGAAGTGTGGTATTACATAATATTTTTTAATTAGTTTAAAGCTGTGGCCACTAGTTACAGACATATCGTACAGACAAGGGAGGTCAGCAGCGACATAAATCGCAATTGTATACTTATAGGTCTCAATCACATATCGTCTAGACACAAGAGAAGGTAGGCCAAGCCTTCCCATTCTCTCATCATGGTCTAGGTCTTCAAAGCCTGGCACAAGTTGGTGGCCCTCCGACAGCATTGTAGTACTCAAGATAAGGTCTCACAAGAGACCAATTCAGTAAGCGCAATACAGTAAGCGTAACGAGGGATCTACGGATGAGGCCAAGGGTGTTGTTTGCTTTATTGACTCGCTTTTCAGTATGGATAAGAAACTTTTAACTTATCATCAACCGCGACTCCAAGATCCTTTTCCACAGAATCTGCTTCAAGAAGGTATTCTCCATATGGTAATCCAGCTATATGTTATTTATCCCTAGATGCATAACTTTGCACTTATTTGCATTGTAGAACATTTTGGCGACTTTGTACGTCATTTGACTTGTTGACATTCAATTTATCAAGCTTCTCCATGACCATATCGTATGAAATCTCTAAATGTTCAATAGGAATCTTGATATTTTTGTAGCAAACTCTGACTAAAACTCACATTTTCCCTTGTGAAAACGCTTACACTTTCAGCTTACTATTGGCATACTTATAGAAAGCCTTCGGGTTCTTTTTAGCTACCTTATGCTAATTGGTTTTCAAAATCCTTGTTAGCTTTCGACATTCTCACCTAGCTTGGTTTCCAGCCCTAGCAAATGCTTGTTACCATCTAAAGTACTAAGATAGGCTATGTTTTATAAGCTGCAGGCTTTTACTTAACATTGTCTAACACAAAAGAACTCATTCAGACGGGTCTATCTAAATTTGTCACTGTGCTTTTTGTTGATGGGATGGATTTTTTCATCCCTTTAATTTTTGCTCAAGAAGCGTCCAACTATCTTCACATGTCAAACAGGAAAAATTATTCTCTAGGTCAAAATCAGAAACTAATCTCATCAGCTCATAATATTCACCTTTATAGTTACATAGTCACCTTTGCTTTTCTTCGGCTCAACATATGCAGTTAAATTTGAAGAGTACAGTACAATGACGATTTTTGTCCATGGGGGAGGGGGCTTCGTAAGAGATCTCTGAAACCATGCCTTCTTCATTAGTTAAGATTAAATTCAATGAATCTGAGGCCTGATTTGCCCTCTTTTGTGTTGGCCTCTTCAAATGTTGAGTTAAAAAGGAAACTCTCATACACTATAGATAGCCTGTACTGTTCGGAATTACGTGATGTAGTCTCATTTATCAAGTCAATTTCAGGAATTTCAACTGATCAAAATATGCAAAAAATGTTTTACATGACAGACTTTCTTCAAACTGGAAACAAGATTAGCATTATTGACAAGGTCACTGTTTGGGGACCTGTTAGCCAATGAGATAATTTTTACTGTTTCTTAGCTTTACTTCTTCCAAGCAGCCCGCGTCAAACTCATACAAATCAATATGATTTGATTTTAAATGGTAAGCAGTGTAAACAAGAACGCCTTTCTTGCAGACGTTAGCATTTGAAAATAAATCATAACCTTCCATGCACTATAAATTCAGAATCCTGAACTTTCAGACTGGTGTGCTTAGGTGCACACTCGGTGATACAAACAACATTTGGCTTGTGCAGCAACAAGCTCTGCTCTTTTGTTTACCAAACTGTCTACATTTGCATTAAAAATAAATAAACTGTGTAATTACATGGTTTGATGCATTAACTCCGTGAATCCTCGCAAATTACACAGTGAACCACTCCCCTGCCTTTTTATACTCTTCTTTTCCATTAACAACTCTTTCAACTCTCTTCGTTCTAAAGGGGTCAAGTCTTGATATAAATATCTTTATAACCACCATGCACCGACTGAAGGTTTCCTGATTCTCTTAAAATCATTCTCTGGTTACTGATCGATGCCTTCTTTTGTTTACCGACTATCCTAGTCTCAAACAATGTGATAGAGGGACAGTAAGAGTTAGCTTTACCAAAATAGCTCTGTTTCTCAATATCCTTTCTTTCATCGCAATCATCCTTCTTGCTCACAAGACATTGAAAACTATAATATTTCGCTTCCTCTCCTCTCTGTCGTTATGTTCAGCAAAACTACTATTTGTAGCTAGGGTGGCTTTCTCTTCAATTTGAACATAATTCGAGCGTACCTCTCATCCCTACAAGCTGATCATCTTTACTTCCTCACTAAGAAGTTTAATATCATTCTGGAGGGTTGGAACTTCTCTCGTAATACGACTGTCCACATTACCTTGATCTTCTTTATCTCTTCTTGAGCTTTAGAAAAATATTGCTTGCATTCTGCGTCAATGTCTGTACGGTCCTTTTACAGCATGAGCTATGACAACGTCATAACAGTATTCACAGTACTAATGTAAGCTTGTTCCATGAAGCTTGTCACATAACAACTGATAACTGGAACACTCAGGACAACACCAAAGTTCACATTTCTCACATTCAATTTATCATTGTCAGCACTGCAGTGGCGTAGCCACGGGTGCGTGGGGAGACAGCCCCCTCCCCCCCCCCCAATGAAAGCTTGTCGCCCCCCAGTCGCCCTCCCACTGTGATTTTTGGTGTCGAAAAAAAATTACATGTAGTGTCTCCACAGAAAAAACAGGGTCGATGCGCACTGGTTTACAAGAATTTCCCCCGGCGCGTAGCCAAGGGCGGGGGGCGAAGGGGGCAGCCGCCCCCCCCCCTCCTTGAGCATTTTTGTTTTTTATGATATCGCTAGTAATATCGCTAGTAAAAAGAGAAAATGCTAAGATGCAATTTACAAGGCCTGGGAAGTGCCATTTCCAACGATCTGGGAGGCATTTTCAGCCAAACTTTTCTTGTACGCTTCGCGCCAACTCATGCTGGCGCTACGCTTAGATAGTTTGCAATGCCGTATGTACGGCTCTGATAGTTTGCCTACAGTTTCGCCCCTCCCTTGGCAAATTCCTCGCTAGGCGCCTGAATTTCCCTATTGGTTAACACTAACCCTAATATACAAATAAATAAATAAATACTAATACAAACAGCCAATCAGGATCTTGTAACCAGTGCGCATTAACTGATCAAACAAGCTAGTGAGCTATACTATACCCTTAAAGAAAGGTGGTTTCCAGGTACTGGAATGCCAAAGAAGATGTTAAAAGGTAAAAAGTGCTGACATCATACAGGCTTCTCACATCATTTGCTCGCGTCATTGCCTCGATACTCTGTTACATTTTCAATTTGGTTTTCACTTCTGGGACGTACCCTGATGCTCTTAAAACCGCTAAAAAACCAAGTATTCAAGAAAGGAGACAATACTATCGCCAATCAGTCTATCACCCTAATAATATTTCAGACGCAATCTTTGATGTCAGTTTGACATATAGTTCGGTCATTTCAGTTTATTACTTGGCTGAAAGCCCAGTCAATCTTTCCTTATTTTCCACGCACAATTTGCAGGTTTGTCGAAAAATGTCAATGCCGGTGTCAAACTCACAAAAGATATGTCATGATATTTCAAAGAAACTTACCAGACTGTTTCTTTTCCTATTTCACTAAACTATTTCATAACCATATCAAGACATGGGATCTCAAAATGAAGAATGTTGAGAAAACTTTAGAGCAGCTTACAAGGCCTGGGAAGTGTCATTCCAACGATCTAGGAGGCCTTTTTAGCTAAACATTTTTGTACGCTGCGCGCCAACTCATGGTGGCGCTCCGCTTAGATAGTAACAAGACGCCATCCCAGGAAATGGTCAAGCCCCCAACGCGCCCGTACCCCCCCCCCCCCACCCCGCCCCCTGAAACCTAGGCATAGTTCAAGGTCGGTGATCGTAACAGCCTACATTCAAATTTCTATACTTATTTTGGTTTGCTCATGTCAGTCCAACATGCTCGAAAAGTGGCAAAGGAAGCTATCAAAAAGTAAGGGCGATGAAAATGGTTGGAGTTAGGAAATATTCCCTGGTAGAATTTTAGTGACCGATGTAGATGTCACAATGGTAAGTCACATTCCAATCTAAATAACTAAATAAAGTGGGGGGGGGGGGGGACTACTGCAGGATAATATGGAAACTAGGACTAAATAATATCATCATATTATGTATCTTACGATGATGTAATTTTAATATACCTTAACAAGCTACCAAAATTTTCCGCTTGGATAAAAGCAGTGTAGTTATGCTCAACACAGCAACTGTTTCTGATTACAAACTTACATCCCTAGCAACAGATCAAAGTCCTAGCTCTTGGGAAACGACTCAAGTATACCTAAGAGACAATATGCTGCCATGGAAACTACCTACCTCTCTGTAGAATAACACATACAGATGCACAGTAACATATTGATAGTTTTCTGGCACCTTCGCAGCATAAATTATGGAATAGAAAGACGCCTACCTAATTTTTACAGAAGGATAACGTAAGACTTTATTCAATGCTGTAGCACACTTAAGACGTGTCACATTTTCTTTATGTTTCATTTTGTTATTGACTGTCTTCAGAGCAGGTTTTTGGTTACTTTTGATCTATTTCTCGATGCTGTTATATAAAAAAATCCACATCAATGAATAACTAATGTTAACTTAAGTCCATAAGTTTGAAATATTGAAATTTACTATTAATGTTCAACATGTTCAACAATGTTTGGGCGACGAGATATTGAGAAACGAATGAAAGTGCATAATTAGACATCAATTGGTGCATTCTGAGGTATATGTAAACTATAAATTAGTTCTATATGAAATTTAGCTCTAAACGCCAGACTGCTAATAAATCATAATAAATCCAACATATCCCGACTGTTTTAGGAAGGTGCCTGAACGTTGGTGTGAGGGCCAGGGGCAAATCAAGGATTTTATAAAGGAGGGTGTTGCCTTGGGGATATTGAAGCCGAATTCCATGTCGAGCGGGGTTTGGAGATACACCCCACCAAAAAATAATAAAATATAATCCACATCAATGAATAACTAATGTTAACTAAAGTCCATAAGTTTGAAATATTGAAATTTACTATTAATGTTCAACATGTTCAACAATGTTTGGGCGACGAGATATTGAGAAACGAATCAAAGTGCTTAATTAGACATCAATTGGTGCATTCTGAGGTATATGTAAACTATAAATTAGGTCTATATGAACTTTAGCTCTAAACGCCAGACTGTGCTAATAAATCATAATAAATCCAACATATCCCGACTGTTTTAGGAAGGTGACTGAACGTTGGTGTGAGGGCGAGGGGCAAATCAAGGATTTTATAAAGGAGGGTGTTGCCTTGGGGATATTGAAGCCGAATTCCATGTCGAGCGGGGTTTGGAGATACACCCCACCAAAAATAACAGTCAAATGAAACATTTACAGTATAAGTTAGGTTTATATATGTAGCTCTTAGCGCAAGTTGTGTGAGATTGAAATAATATTCTTCCTCGGATGAATGAAAAAATACGCCTCGACTGAACCGTTTCTCGCGATTAACAATGGGAGGTGGGGGCATGGGATAGCCGCCCTCGCACACACTTACCTTTGCGCAATGGGTTTTGAAGAAACTATCGGTTAAATAGTAAGCTTCTTCAACGTGTCAGCAATGACGCGCACACGTATTTATCGGATTCGCCTCACTATACTGCTGTCAACAATTGAAGTGTTAATGTGGTTGAAAGATTCGCAGTCTTTACAAATATCCGGTCATTCTTCTACAGGATTGTGTCCACGGATATGAAACAACAACAGATGGATAATCCACCCAAGGAAATACATGATGATGTCGATAAAAACGTAGTCTTTTAGTTGAACTTCGTCTGATAAATAGACATTAGCTTTTGAAAATGACAAAATGAAACACAGTAATGGCAGCAAGAAAAAATTGTAAAACATGTACAAGAGCTTCAATTATGAACTTGATAAAATCGGTTTGGCTGATAATGCTGTAAAGGTATGAATATAATCATCTGGAAGAGGTCTAAATGATGGTTCTGATAATGTTTGCATAGGTATGAAGACAGTAGTTGGTATACCTTCAAATGGCGTCTAGTGGCATCGAACCTATTGAAGTGATATATATCTCACTTAACGTAATCGAGAGGGAAGCTTTGCTAAATTCATGTGCAGCATCTCTTCATTTTAGTTACACAGTATAGTGTAGATCGCTCATCAACCTTTCACCATGCAGGATCAATTGCAGCTCCAACAATTCTCTTTCGAAGAGACTTTATTTGACGTTACATCGTTATAGCCTCGATACAAGGGGATTGGGATTAACAGTCGATGAAGTTGCCCGGGCTCTACTTAGGTTGCTGAGACCACTGAGTGGCACTGCAATTAAACTCTTGTGAAACGGTATATGTAAATATTGTAAGAACTGTTCTTCCCGAATGATAATAGTTAAGTGTTAACATGTGTTCCAACTTGCACTTGTGAATAGCTTCAATCGAACACATAAACATATATCATTTTAACACTGTAAGAGACGTCCCTTCTGACGCCCACTTGGTAATACCACAAAACCGCATCCAAATGACAAATGACAAGGATTTCATATGTTTGATAAAATAGTATCTTAAAGTTGTGGGACACAACTGTTTCTGTAATTACTTTAACGTTAAACTCGATAATTTGGAGTAGCTAACTGGCTGTAGTATCTGCTATAGATGTCAATGGTTCATGATATTGAGCCGCTATATATAATTATTGTTTGGTAGGGCCAGAGTACCGATTATATTTGCCATGTGGTAAGTACTCGTTGAGATTAACATTGCAGGAAATTCTAATTTACAGATCCTTGCTGAAATCTTTGCACATATGCATATTAGTCAGATACCTACCAACGCCTCAGACATGATAAAAGTCTATAGTAATTGCTCGTTAAGATTTTCCAGCAGGGAATTCTTCTGTGCAAAAGATATACCTACGCATGTGCATATAGTTAGATACCTAACCTACCGCAGTTCCTGGTATGTCATAGACGTCTATAGTGAGGGCTCGTTCAGAAGGATCCAGCTTCTTGGTAACTAAAGATTCTGCAGTAAAAAGTAAAACCAAATAATTAGGAAACATTTATCATGTTTTTATAACAGATTCAACCTTAATATTTGGCTCATATTTATCTTCTTCACGCCGAAAGGATGAAAAGTTGTGATAATTTCTCTATAGAATAGCAAAAATTGACCCCATTAGTACCGTACTATGTTTATAACCTTAATGATGCACACCAAGAGTTAATGACTGTTTGGTGTAATCCAAACCAATGTTTCTTATATCAAATGAAATGTCTTTATCCATTTTGTATTTGTCAAGGGTATCTGTCCGTACTACGTTTTATCAATTACATTCATCAATAATCTACACCCACGATGTGTCAATTGATGTCAATCTCAGTCCTAATAATCTAGCTTAGTTTTTATTGCAATTCCATATGGTATGTTCTTGTGTTCTTATAGCCTGCATGAAGGCTCAACTGAGGCCAACATAGCGAAGAATAAGTTGTCAGCATCCGGCACTCAGGTTTTGTTTGTATTCCGTGCAATATATTTTGAATGTGGGAAGATAGCGGCATTTTATTCAATTCCTAGTCGATCATGCCTCGGTAATGCAAGCGTTGTTTTCCTTCCGATGAATCGTGATTTACGGTGCAATGGATCCCAAGGCCGAAACTCCATCAACACTTAAATCATATTCGCAAGCGTATGCTAAAGGCTTGGTCAAATTCGGAATGATGTAGGCCTATTTAGTGTTCCTTTAATCACCATGGAAAATACGTGACTAACGGTACGTTTTCTTAAATTGTATCATATTCACTTGTAAACATGAAACAAAATATGAAAGAAAATAGCTTCAACAAAGTTGTTTCCGAAAATAGACACTATTTAGTAGTGATGGAGAGCCAGCAGCTGTGCGCTATGTAGCAAAGTAAGTGGGAAGGGGTATGTATCTGGGGGAGGGTGTGGTAGTGATGGAGAGCCAGCAGCTGTGCGCTATGTAGCAAAGTAAGGGGGCAAGGGTATATATATGGGGGAGGGTGTGGTAGTGATGGAGAGCCAGCAGCTGTGCGCTATGTAGCAAAGTAAGGGGGCAAGGGTATATATCTGGGGGAGGGTGTGGTAGTGATGGAGAGCCAGCAGCTGTGCGCTATGTAGCAAAGTAAGGGGGCAAGGGTATATATCTGGGGGAGG
>JAIPMN010002211.1:0-18136 GCA_020650975.1 Apostichopus californicus
CAATAACAATTCCGATTTTCAATGTGTTCACCATAAAAACATGATGAATGTCTGAACTGCTCTTTAAAGCTAAATTGATGACACCTTCGGCTCCTCGGCGCAGGCCTTAAAGTTATTGTTAATCCATTGTTTCATAAACTCTTATATAACTTAGTCAAATATGTTTTCTTAACTCCATGAGCCTCCCCAACACAGCAACAGTGGATGAAATTCAAAACGATTTGTCAGTAGCAATTTTGTAAGCTATCGCAAACTTGTCATTTGGGACAAGTAAGTAGACTTATGTTTTCCCATTAAGTATATTTGCAGTATCAGAGGCTAGCTGCGTAGGCAACTTATTCTGAGCCTGTCACGGCGCTTACAAGCGCCCTCACTTTGTAGGTACCTACATGACTATACTCCCTGGTGTGTTGTCCGCCCAAAAAATTACACCATGAACAACCGAAAAGTTCTTCCTGATACTGCAAGCACTCCACGCGCAAAACAATACTGCGCATTTGCAGGCAAAATACAGTTCTAGTTAGTTGAGGAATTATATACACAGGCAAACAACGTTCCACTGTGATAGGTAAAATCAACACTCCATTTGTATCAGTGTATAGTTACTAACTTCATGTCGTGAGAAAGAGTTTTGACGTAAAAGTTTTTAATCGTGATGTTTAGTTCATGATTTGGAACCTTCTGTAAAACACATCAAACCAGAAATCTTACTAACATCCCTGGTAAAACCTTCCTTGTAATTTTCCAAGTACTTCTCCATGGAAATAAAGACACAAATAAACGAAGAAAAAAACCCCCAGATGAAGCAAGATTATCACAAAGAAAGTAAAGAAGGAGAAATGTAAGTTAATGCTGTTATGTGCTGTGTTTAGGCTTACGTTAGATTTCTTGTGTAGTGGCAGTACAATAGATTAATTCAAAAGTAAATCAGATAAAGTTAGTTTAAATACAAATCACAAAGATAAATATCAGACGTTCAGGGGTCACTGTACCGATATACAATTGATAAGTTCTTATGAGCATTATAATTACTTAATTAATGACAAAACCCAAAGATAAGTATCCGACTTAGAGCTGAGCTGTTGCCGCCGTTAGAATGTTCGGTGCGTTAGAGTTCTTTTGCGCATGATCAAGATGATTGTAGAATATGTCTAATAACTATGGAAGTACATTTTAACACCCTTTAAATAGTGTAAGCACAAATGTATTAACTGAAATACATAATAGCATAGTAACGCTGCTATATTTGAATGGTCAATAAAGAAAAAATTATTAATGAATAGGAAATTTGAAAACTATGATGTGAAAAATACACTTTATCTTTCAATTTGTTTGGTAACATTTCTGCTAACATGTTCTTGTTTTATTTTATTTGGCTGCAAATTGTGTCAAATGAGTTATTGTCGACTTGGCATTAAGAGCGCCTAGTTTACACTCGAGTTAACACAATTTTTCTTTTCTGTAGCTGTATAACAAAGTAAGCTTTATCATGCACCTTTACGTTTCATTTACAATTAGTTTTACTTCACAAAATGTTTGCACTTTGTCAAAGTTATAGAGTTCATGTAGTGTGCTACAACTTTAGAACGGTGTATATAACAAGAAGATACTGACATGCGTGTTAAAAGCAATTCTAGTGAATTGATAGCATTTATGACAATTTTGTTATCTTGGTATTATTCTCGTAATGGCTGTTTCGGTTTCCTTTGAATATATCTGAATTAGCAGATAACACGCAACTTACAGGTTAAAGTACTACCAGTAAGTTTGTTGAAGAAGACTTAAGCAAGCGATCAATTTGTAGTTCTTGGCACAGAGAAAGCTGTAGAAGAGTCGAATGGTGAATCGTTATAACCTATTGAGTGTAGGTCGAATATGTGAATATTCGTAAATCAGAAAGTTATCTGTGGTAATCTGCTTCTGGTATACCAAAGGTTAACAAAAGGTTAAAAAATATCAATGTTTTAGCATAATTCGTAGACTTTAATTGGTATTCCTTTTGGAAGGAAAAACAACTCATCGCAGCATCTCTTCTTCGATGGTAGGCCTACATCGACCATGGCCTCGGTGTCCCTATAATTTATCAAGTATAGCCCAGTTTATTCCAAAAGACGTGTTTCAACAGTTCGGCGAGGCGGTCAGTTACGCTATGTAGGCGCGAGGGTGATAATGTTATTTAGCAAATGTATGTATATGATTTCATACTTGTCTGTTTGTATTAATTATATGTTTCTACTAACATCGTACAAGCTTGTCATCAATAGCCATTACAGAAGAAAGCGCATCGAATTTCGCACAATAATGCATTCTGAGTATAGTAGAATAACCCTATAGCGATTGCTTAAACCAGTTAGCCAATTCCTAAATTAGTTTGTATGTTCCTGTCCATACCCTTCATAATAAATTCTGTAATATAGGAGGAGAACCCCAAATCCCCTCTCATGTTTCCAGGGAATTCATTGTTTTCTGCAGACACCTATGGATGTCATGCACCAATATGAGTTGTTGCTGTATTGACAAAGTGCCCCTCCAGATTGAAGTTATACTTATGCGCTCACGTGCACACGTGCTTAAAGATGATTCTTGATAAATGCAAAGGAAACACACGCGCATACTCACTTACAGCCGCGCATTTAAATATATACACACAACCAAATACATCCATACTTACAGACATGCATGCAATCCCCACGTAGAGTACGGTAATATTTCTACCATCTGAGATCGTAAAGACCTTTGAAGGTTTTATATTTCTGACATTTAAGCTTATCACGATTTATTTGATGGAATTAAGACCAATATGCGGGTATTCATATCTATCCTCATGACCAAATGTTTATTACGCAGGAATTAATCCATAGGCACATACATATACCTATACACGCACGCGCACTCACCAATTGTATGTAAAGAATTACGTATGGTGGCCCATTAGCGCCAACTTAAAAGTGTGTAGTCGTATAAGGCATTATGCGTCATAGTAGAAAGAAGTGTCATTTCTAACAAACGTGCTGTAAATATTTCTACAAACCGCAATTCAAATTTTACCATATGAAGTTACTATATTACAACTGTACGGACCTGAATAAACGTCTAACGTAAATAAGGTAAAGGATGCAACGATTATTTCGGTGGTATAGGTCTGTATTGGCCGGAGTCCATGCATAGGACCAACCCTATCTGAAATGGTAACCAATTTTTAAGTGTACCACTATGCCTAGTATTGATCGATCTTTAGCTGGGGTAAGCGGTGGGGGGGGGGAGTGGGGGGAGTGGGGGGTGGGCGGGGGAGGCGCTGTGGGACTATTCTGTGAGCCCATTTCCATGTACGTAATTATACTTTGGACGACAGAATAGCGACTATAGTGACATACTGCTAGCACATGACTAAACGAGTTGAAGTCAGGCAACTAAAACAGAATGAGTTGAGGCAGCGACATAAAGGTTTACTAAGGGATGTATTCCGCTGTTATCCTGTTAGACGACATAATGACTTTAGACTGCGTAACAAGTAAAAGGCACGCCCTACATATCACATGCTTTTGCACGGCAAAACTCGTGTACTGAAACGCCCGCACGTAAACTTGACCTTACCCACGCACTGATGAAATACATGTAAAGTGTGTTTACCAGTTTAGATCCAACTAGGCTTGAAGTGTTTCCAATCTGCAGGTAGTATTCCCCCGATTGCTGTTCAGAGACTGTTCAGAGGAAACCATCATAAAAGGTCTTACAGCAACAAGTAACCTATAATAATACTAATATTAATAATATATTATGGGCACTGACGTCGGTCAATGACGTAGATTTTGATAGGCTTTGCAATCGAAGGAGAATTAAGTTGACCTCACTCGATGATCAATTCAACGCAAAAGCAATATAACTATCTATTTAGATCCCAATCATATAGTTTAAGAAAAAGCAGAAGGGGAAAAGAAGAAGAAAATGTACGGTAAAGGAGCTGGTAGCCATAAAACAGAATACAAATTCTGTTGCTATAAGGTTACTCGACGATATGTTGACATTGACCGAACTTGTATGTCGAATAGAACAAAACGTTGTTATTGGACGGTCTGGATGTTTTCTGAAGTGATTTCTTGTTTATCATAATGACAAGTACCATGAAGCCACTCGCCTCTTTTTGGCACAAGAATTCCGGAATGCTTGAGAGCCGAGTCAAGTAGAGGAAACTTGTATTTTAAAAGAACGTGTAGCCAAGAATAGAACATATAATAAAGACAAGTCTAAACCACTTCAATTACACACTTGCGCTGTCGTTCTAAATTGATATCATTTTGGAAAAAAATCATTGCGCAATACTCTGTGATGAACCACAAGACAAAAATAATCAAACTCTCCAGTTGTCCTCGATTTGTTTTACAGATTGTAAATAATGTCCCTTCAATTGAAGTAAGGTTATATAACCATCTGCATTTGCTGTATATTATATATTAATTTGCTGGTATTCCTCGCCATCTCTTCACGTCAAGTTAATTTATTCCAAAGTTTTAATGAAACAAACCAAGGCCGTTGTTGCAGTTGCAGTTACATCTCTGCATGTACAACGACTGGGCCCCTACACTGTGCTAACACCACTATAGAAACAAATGCGTCCGTCCGGGGTATATGCTATTCACAATTCTGCTTCTATACTGACGATATAACCTATCCATTTCTTTAGATAGCTGAAATTGCAGCTAAATGTGTTCTTTCGTTTTCCCTCCCTTATACTATACTGCGAACCCATTAGGTTCAGTTATGTATGCGTGATTTCCACTAACAAATTTGATGAACAAGAGATATTAACCATAGGAGCGAAGGAAAGACGGAGCCCAACAATGGTGTTTTTTCCGTCGATCACTACACTTGTTTGCACCTCACGATCACTCACTACACTACACCAACACCTACACCAATACACCTACACTACACCTACACCGCACTCACTATACACTTGTTTGTACCTCGTATTCTCTGATCTGTTTGACACGAGATAACTTTACTATTCTTTAGATGTGCTAGTCATAGATGGATAAAAAGATGGATAGATAATACATTGCGAGTAATTTATTCGACACTAGAACAGAATGAGTACTTAATTCGACACTGATAAAGTACGAGTACTTAATTCGGCACTAATACATTGCGAGTACTTTATTCGACACTAGAACGGAATGAGTTCTTAATTCGACACTAATAAAGTACGAGTACTTAATCCGGCACTAGTACAATGCGAGCACTTAATTGGGCACTACTACAGAACCAGTACTTAATTCGGCACTAGTACAATGCGAGTACTTAATTCGACACTAATACATTGCGAGTACTTTATTCGACACTAGAACGGAATGAGTTCTTAATTCGACACTAATAAAGTACGAGTACTTAATCCGGCACTAGTACAATGCGAGTACTTAATTGGGCACTACTACAGAACCAGTACTTAATTCGACACAAGTACAGTACGAGTACTTAATTCGACACTAATAAAGTACGATTACTTAATCCGGCAGTAATAAAATGCGAGTACTTTATTCGACACTAGTACAGTAAGAGTACGTAATTCGGCACTTGTGAGTATTTAAATCGGCACTACCACAGAACCAGTACTTAATTAGACACTATAGTACAGTACTAGTACTTAATTCGACACTAGTACCCACTAAATTTCAAAATTTACCGAGTACGAGTACGAAATCCATGATGACGACCGATTACAAGTACAAGTAGTATGAATAGGAGTTCGGAGAACTGCTACAATTCTGCTGCTAAACACAACCACACAGCGGCTTAAATTACCAACCAAAGATCTTCTCCACTTTTCAGAACAGTTACTCATCAGCTCTAAGTCTTGTGTTAATGATTGTCATTACGTCTTTTTACAACATTTCTAGTGTACTGATCATCGGACCACCTTTAGCTTGTAATTAAGCATTTCCTTCTCTTGTGATAATTTATGTCGTTTCGATCACTTTGTATATTTACATGAAACTTACATTGGATCCAAAGGGGACACTGATTAAACAAAATTCCTTTATCATACGGAATGAGAATTGAATATTTTCAGCCAAAGTTCAGAGCTGTTGTATGATTCTTGATAAAAACAAATAATGATGAGAACATAAACTGAGATTCATTACATATTGATAAATGAGTATGCAATATAGCTGTTTCATTATGAAATGCATGCTATAAAATTCTCGCGTAATTGATACCAAAGCTTTCAGCTACTAGAGAGGCATTGAGATGAAGCTGTAATATTGATTGGTTTCAACTGCAGCTTTCGTCTGCTCCATATCTTCATTTATATAACACAAAATGTGTAAACAGACGCCAACTACGATCATAAAAGAAGTGGGATTTGAAATAAACATATTTTAATACTGATGTTGGCCAACGCTGTACGTGCAATATTTTCGAACACTTAATATCTGTCTCAATAAGTAATGTAAGTTTATATGAAAACAGCGGTTGAGTTTGGTCTGCAAATTTGATCAATACCAACGAAAAGTGCTCAAAATAATTTTGTTATTGATCAAGCTATGACACCCTCATATAGGTTTTTCACAAAATAAAATTCATTGATCAGGTATAACATCCGATTCAACATTTGGTCATAGGGACACTTTTAAGAATATTGAAATAAAAACGCTTAAAGCTGATTGAAAAAAAATAGGGGGGTGGGACTGGGGAAGGTTGAAGTGGGGGAGAGGATCGGAAATAATAGTACTTTCCACATCATGCGCATATGTGATCATTTTAGATGAAATTTAGATTAAATCAACTTACGTACCGGGTACAATAGAATGGGTCTGCTTAGAAGTGGCCATACTGTTGTATCAGTTTTAGTCAATCCTACCTCCATATGCCAATGAAACCAGACAGTCTCTTTAAAGGAATATTGCGGTGGCTGAAGTTGATTGTAACGGGGTGGGGGGGGGGGTGTCGGGTGGAGACCCCTTCTTTATTTCTTTATAACACCTCACGGAGTTACTTACCTAAGATCTGCACAACTCAATCGCTCAATTTGATAACCGTTTTCAATTGGCGATTAATTCTAAGGTTTAATCTGATAAATTTCGCAGTCTTCGTGTAAATTGAAAACACGGAGAAACTCACGCGAATGCACATCTGCATTATTATGCTAAAACTGTCAAAAAGTGGAGATGAATGACTGGAAGCAAAAGGGACTTATGTAAATCGTTATTAGGTCTACCGCAGCTGCTGTTTACATTTACCGTATAGTATGCTGATAACGTACATACCCAGAGGCCCTAACTGTCAATTAGGGGCCGATATCGAGAAAAAAAAAATATTATGAAACGATGATAAACATATAACGTTTCATACAGCCAGTGTTATCAATCAATGTACATCATTACACGTGTGTTTGTAAATAGGTTTTATATATTCTTGGAAAGTTGAAAGTCAATGCCCTCAAATAATCATAATCAGCTACAGAAGAAATGTAGACCACTTTATCAAAATATCTTTCTGTCCATTCTGACCTTTGGTAAAAGAAAGGCACCCCTCCCCTACCACCCACAAACACAAAAGACGAAAGAGTCACAGCCTTCGGCATGGCGGGGGGGGGGTCGGAAAGTCATTAACTAAATTGCACAATTGACGTTTCATTACGTTTTCAACAAACTGATTATATTGTTGGTTTGTTGGAGAATAATATATATAGACGAGTATTATGTAGTGTCATATGAAAACCATCTCAATGCTTTGGTTCAATTATGAACTCGGGACAGGACTATGTCAGTGTACTTGTTTAACTGTGAAAAGAAATTGAGGGTCAACATAAATGGATGATAATGATCATGGATGATGAATATACATTAAGGGAATAAGGGCGAACACTATTGAGGTAATCACACGTCATTAGGGTAATAAACCCTTCCTTTACCATTGTTTCTAGAAATAAACGTAATTGCTGAAGATCATCAATACTCGGTATTTTACCCATTTTATTTGCTCCCTTCATTGCGATCCTTTGAACTTAGCAATTACCAGATTGGAAACAGGAGACCAGATTTTGCAGAGAAGTCATATTTGCTCCTGATGAATCATTTACTTTTCTATCAAACTAAAAAAGAAAACACATCCATATAATGTTACAGTAAATAAACAAACCTGCTGCCAAGTAAAATATGTGCATTCTACGAAAACCTGCTGCCCTGCATGTCAAAAATGAGTGCATTTTACGAAAACCTGCTGCCCTATCAAAAATGAGGTCTTTTTACGAAAACCTGCTGCCCTGTCAAATATTAGTGCCTTTTACGAAAACCTGCTGCCCTGTCAAAAAATGAGTGCCTTTTACGAAAACCTGCTGTCCTATAAAAAATGGGTGCCTTTTACGAAAACCTGCTGCCCTGTCAAAAATTAGTGCATTTTACGAAAACCTGCTGCCTTGTCAAAATTGAGTGCATTTTACGAAAACCTGCTGCCCTGTCAAAATTGAGTGCATTTTACGAAAACCTGCTTGCCCTGTCAAAAATGAGTGCATTTTACGAAAACCTGCTGCCCTATCAAAAATGAGGTCATTTTACGAAAACCTGCTGCCCTGTCAAATATTAGTGCCTTTTACGAAAACCTGCTGCCCTGTCAAAAAATGAGTGCATTTTACGAAAACCTGCTGTCCTATCAAAAATGAGTGCCTTTTACGAAAACCTGCTGCCCTGTCAAAAATTAGTGCATTTTACGAAAACCTGCTGCCTTGTCAAAATTGAGTGCATTTTACGAAACCCTGCTGCCCTGTCAAAATTGAGTGCATTTTACGAAAACCTGCTTGCCCTGTCAAAAATGAGTGCATTTTACGAAAACCTGCTGCTCAGTCAAAAATGAGTGCATTTTACGAAAACCTGCTTGTCCTGTCAAAAATGAATGCATTTTACGAAAACCTGCGTGCTGCCCTGTCAAAAATGAGTGCATTTTACGAAAACCTGCTGCTCAGTCAAAAATGAGTGCATTTTACGAAAACCTGCTGCCACTGTCAAAAATGAATGCATTTTACGAAAACCTGCGTGCTGCCCTGTCAAAAATGAGTGCATTTTACGAAAACATTCTGCCCAGTCAAAAATTTGTGCATTTTAGCGATTGTTATAAATGAAAAGTTTAGCTTCATCAAGAAGATTCTGCTTTTTTATAACAATGGAGGTTGCCAGCCTTGAGTGCAGGGGGTTGGGATTGTGGGCATGGGATGGTTTTGGTACCCAATATTATGTCCAACATTGTAAATATTACCTCGGGGGGGGGGGAGGGGTGGTTGTTGAAACAATGGCGGTGAAATTAGTTTATCATGCGGGCAACAGACAATTATTCATTATATAAACCTGTAGCTTGTGTTAAAAGCAACTGAAATATTGTAGGAGGGTTTACATCTACTATACATTTTATTTATTTCAGGTTACGGCTATATTACTCCAGTCACTCAGCTTGGGAAAGGTCTCTGTATTCCTTATATGTTGGTGGGTATCCCAATAAACGTTTATTTGTCAGCAAACCTTGGATTCTTCGTGGCCTTAGGAATTACCAAGTTGTATACGTGCCTCTCAAATCTGGTCAACGGGAAAATGTTTTGTTTTAAAACGAAAACAAATACCACAATATCTCAACCTGAAGTTGATCTCCCGACAAGAGACCGCGGTAAACGAAGCAGCTCTGGGGTCAGTTTGATATATGTAAACTCTGAGATAACTCAGCAGGCGGAAACCTCAATGAATAATGATGTATCCGAGAGTGAGACTTGCCGATCTTCAGTAACAATTGCCGAAAAGATTGATCTCGCTGATCCACAAGATCCTCCTCCTACTCTTGGGGTCTTAGATGGGCCATTGACGACACCTTTATGGTTCCTTCTTTTTGTTTTGGTATCATTTTGTTCCTTAGTTAGTTTAATGTGTTCTTACATTTTCACAAAATGGACATACTTAGACAGTTGTTATTTTGTAGTTGCTACGTTCACCACGGTTGGCTTCGGCGACATGGACATACTGGTACGAGCGATTGATAATCAGGTTAACATCTGGATTGTAATGGTATTAATGACAGTAATAATGCAAATTGGCCTAATTGTAATGGCGGGAACTATAACTTTATCCGCCGAAAGGTTGAAGACTAAAGCAAAGCGTATGAGACGATTGCTCAAGAAGAAGAAAAATGTTATCAGTACAATTTCGTCGATCATTTCCTGATTCTGCAAGGAAAAGATTCACGCCTGGAACTTGACTGTTTTTTTTTTGCACGATGCAATCTAACAAAGATTACTCCTCAAGTTTTGCATTTGAACGTCTTGAACGTATTGTTTAATGAGAGTATGACTAATATTAGCTAGATTTGTAATTAGCAATTGCCTTGAAATTTCACAAAAATCGATCCAGTTGGTTGGTTGTGAACTGTGCCTTGAGCAAGACCTATAGCAGTGAGAAGATCAAATCTGACCCTCGCAAACAAAATATCCAAAGTCGTCTTTATTAAGCCCGTCCATATTGTTCACTTAACCCAACATTTATCTCAAGAATCCAAGATTTCAACTGTGTTTTGTTTGTGGCTAATCTCAAGACTTTGATTGACAGATTCATGTGATTTCTACAACAGAAAAAATTCTGTCTGTGTGAGTTAAATTATGAGGAAAGTACGTTTAAACCCGACCTTATTAAGCTGGTAATCAAGTAATCAAGAGGTAATCAAATGCATAAAACGTAACCGCTTCAATATAAATGTATATATACATATGTCGGTCAAATGTAGGCGTTGAGGTAACATGAAACTATACTTCTGTATTGTAATAGATACTCACATTTTGTATCTTGTGG
This sequence comes from Apostichopus californicus, assembly GCA_020650975.1. Taxonomy (NCBI): domain Eukaryota; kingdom Metazoa; phylum Echinodermata; class Holothuroidea; order Aspidochirotida; family Stichopodidae; genus Apostichopus; species Apostichopus californicus. Next base: position 10,821 of record JAIPMN010002211.1, read on the forward strand.
AGTAATTAATCAAAATAAAAACATATAATAAATATATTAAACATTCTATAAACACGAGAAACCATAACTTTTTATTGTCAAATTGTAATCGCGACTGGATACGAAAACTTCAATATCGTTAAAATATTAAAGCGCATCCTGAGCTGTACCGCTCGGCTGCAATAGCAGTCATAGTTTCAAAATTAACATATCGGGTTAATAGCGGGGAGACGGGTGGATATTACCGAGCGGAACACCCCCCCCCCCCATCACCACCCTAGTGTACTCTTAGCCCCATAACTGTCCTCTTCCACTCCCAAAGAGGCGGGGAGATAAAGTTCATCAATCGGTTCATTTTGTGTTCTGACCAAATGTATAATGTTATTTGTACTGATATAGTAACAGTGACAAGAGCAAATCGCCAATGTAAGCCACATAGTTAATGGGATGATGTTAGTGATCACCGTTATTATCAATGATATTTTCAAGAAATCAAACACGACTATTTGAAGTGCTTCTATATGTGCTTCTATGTGTGTAATGAATGTATGAACAATACACTATTTATAGGTATATTAATGAACTAACATTTCATTTTGGGACACAGATGTTCAATAATTTTGCGTTGACGATGAAGATGACGATGTAGAAGATGAAGAAGAAACGACGACGACGATGACGATGACGATGACAATGAAGATGAAGATGACAGTGCCGATGATGATGACGATGCCGATGACGATGGCGATGACGATGACGATGACGATGACATTGAAGATGAAGATGACAGTGCCGATGATGATGACCATGACGATGAAGATGAAGATGAAGATGAAGATGAAGATGAAGATGAAGATGAAGATGAAGATGAAGATGAAGATGAAGATGAAGATGAAGATGAAGATGACGATGACGATGACGATGATAACGAAGATAAAGATGAAGATGACGGTGACGGTGATGAAGACGACCATGACGATGATGATGACGACGACGACACAGTGAAAGGTTTATGTCTCTTGATCTCCCATTTTCATTGGAGATATATTTTAGGAAAACCTTTGTATATTTCGAATGCATCAACATGACGATGGCATTTGTCATCATTTAGTTTTAATTTGTTGAAAACCATAAAATATAAGTATGGCTTTGTCAAAAGCGAGACGCCTCTGGATTGACTTAAAAGAATTGTCTGGTAGCCCATAGATGTTACCTTAGAAAAAACTATAAACAGTTTTCGAAACATGTTTTCAAAGTTTGAGGAGTATTCACAGTTCAAAGTATTGCGTTTGACAGAGAAACGATTCTTTTAATCGTTTAGGATGGATATTTCAAATAAACTTTGAACAGTAGCGAACGTGACGACTTCCGGGCAAATGTTGATTGCGACATAACCCACGCTGCACACAGTTCCTACACTAGTCACAATAAAAACCGCGTTGGAATACAGATTAATTTTTTCCTAAATTTTCAAGATTTTTATAAATTAGATGTGTTGAACAAAAATCGTTAAGCCGTCATATATGTAGTTTATCGGCGATTTCGTGTTCTTTGTGTAACAAGATAAGTTTGAACAGCAGACTCTTCATTGTTAACATTGCGCTGTTCAGCTCAAATTCGAAGAATGTTCGCACGTAGACTTCTTTTAGTTAACAATCAAACAATTAAATAGAGGACAATGTATCAAAATCTCCCACCAGACAAATTCCTTTAAGTTTACGGATCCGCTCAAACTGTCGTCTGCAGTGCCTGGAGTTTTCAAGGCCACGAACAGGCAATTGTTTATAGAATTAAAACCCCACAGCAACTGTCGAACGATGGAATGAAATTAAAGATAGTTTTTTACTAGATAGAGTCTTGTCACGAAAACCAAATAACTGATCCATTCTTAGCCCCAGCCCCTTTACATCGATACTGTAACCATATAATCATGACCACGTCAAGTGAAGTGTCATGAGCCCCCGAGAAAGGGAAAAGATACTACGCATGATCAGGTTAACAGGTTGGTCAGGAACGTACTATCAACTGTTGTATTACCAACCGTTCTAATATTTGTCCAGTATTTCTTGCGTCCATCGTCCAATATTTGACATATGTGGGTATAGGCCGGGTCCCTTGCAGAATTCCAAATTCGTGCTGGTATATAGGTTACTGATTTATAATGGTAAGGAAGGGAACTTTTTAACTATCGTGTTTCTTATACACACAGCCTTTTGTATTCGTCAGTTCAAAACTTACTACGATAAACCAACATATGTCAAATTAAATCGGCATATGTGAGTTTCTCGTTCATAACATTTTAAATCCCGTGTTCTGATTGGATGGAAGTATTGAAACCTCTACATCATTCAAAATATAGTGTAATAATGGTTGATTTTAATTGATTTTGATTTAATTATTTGTTTCATCACATAGTATAACAAGGTGAACAAGACAATATAACTGCAAATAAGTAAAAAATGTGAAAGGAAGTAAACTAAGAAACCCTTTTGGGCTTAATCGAATATACTCCCATCAAAGAAATAGATAACCTTAACACCTATAAAAGAACTACCCCCCAAAAAATAGATAACCTTAACATATATGACTTATAGCACTACCCCTCCCCCCCCCCCACCACTACCACCAACTCCCACCCCTTACAACGGATACAATTAATAAAGGCTTTTATAGTAATTTTTCAGTTGTCGCCTGATAGAAGCCACGGAAGTATAAGATTTCAAATTGATCGGAAGATTGTTCCACAAAGAAATAGAACGATATCGGAGGCTTTTCATGCTCTTTGAATGGTGAACGAATGGTGAACGAACTAGCTTATTCACATGTGAACGTTTCACTCAGCTCAGAGCGTTATGGATTGACATGTGACAATATCCACCAATGAGAGCACGAGAGACTGACAGATGCCAATGCTATTCGACATCTGCCGATTTTTCATCCAAATTGACAGATCTTTCGAATCAAGAACTTCAAACACTGACATGTGAAGATATGTTTACCAGTTACCGATGATTACTTTCTTCCAATCAGAACTCTGAAGCAGAATGAGGAGGAGTAACTGTCATCTGTGGGGAAAAACGTCAGATGTTTGATTTCTTGCACAGATGACAACTGTCTAACTAGAGCAACTCATGTATTTGTTGTGGGTGCGGTGAAGGTGAACGTTAGTTAGTTGTTGATATTCAATGGAGTGGTCTTTGTTTCTGCAACCCTTTTGAAGTTATTTCGGTCACGAAGAAGAAAGTTCGGCGTTTGGTCCTTTAACGTAGACAAAAGCTAGGCTATATTGTATAATGTTTATAAACAGTACTCTAGCTAGCATGCGCCTGCAATGATATCAACGAAGAAATGATGACTAAAACCATCACAACCAAGCTGTCAAGTACGAATCACGCCTGTTTCGGACGTGATAGAGAATACAGTCACATAGTCCTGGCCATTAATTGGTCAAATTGAACAACATGTTAACGTTATTGTATCCTCGCCTAGTTAGCGAAATTTTACTAAAATACGGTGGTTTACACCGAAGGCCTAATGAACAATTAATCTAACGAATACAATGTAGGCCAACTCTATTGTTTCACAAATGTAACAAACTAGATATATGTAAAAATGCTTGGTCGATTTCCTGGCCCTGGTTTATAATCATCCAAAACACGAAATATATGCCAAACACGGCCAACCATATACGTACGGAGCAGCTGCCTGTGGAAACTAACTATAACTGTGTAGTATATAATGCCATGTCATTACGGGCTAGCGCACTACGATAACAACGTTACAAGTACCTATGTTGCACGAGCTGAAGTAGTACAGATAACGCCGACTCGTTGCGGATAAATACGATTATCATTTGTTGCTTGCAACTTTTTTTGCAGGATGTTGTTAACTCAAATGCGTTCAAATATTACCTGTCTTGTTTGATTCGAGAATCACGGACCAAAGTAGAGAATTTTACGTATTGTTTTGAAGAAGTATGCTACTCAAGGAGATCTATTTTGTGTGCAGAATTGACAGCGCATGCGCACTACAATAATGAAGAAACGGACACATGCCAACTTTATTGTACATGTCGATGTCAGGACTTTGACACGCCAGCATACCATCTAACCATAGACGCAGCAAGAGAAGAGGGGGCAGCAGGAGTGATTTGAATTAATGCAGGGTGTACCAATCCTGCCCCCTACCGACGGCAAAAGTTGGAAAAAGGAAGAAATTGCAACAAACGTTAAAATATGTGCTCTGGCACACGGATTAGTCTGCGCAGCCTACCTATGAACAATCGGCGGTTTGAACTGATATCACATTGTGGAAGGGTTTTAATGTCTTCAGGCATTTTATAACTCGTTGCTCAATTTGAGATTCATGTTTCTTTTCAGATTTGGAATATCGGGTAAGGTTGGGTAGGAGTGATGTATGTTCGGACTTTTAGTGAGATTACCATGTCCCGAGTACGAGTACATGGTCCCGAGTACTAGCACGAGTACTAACCGAGTACTAAACGAGTATACGATCTTCATATTTGCTGAGTATCAGTGCAATCGTATCCACAGTAGTATATGAGTATACGAAAAACAAAATAAACTCGAGCATAAGTGGCGTGTATACGCACTCTTGCATAGAAGTATAGTGGGTCTATGGTCAATTATCTACCCTCTCCATAGCGGTTTGCCGTGACCATAGTGCGCTATATTAATGTGCAATAAAATTAGCAAACTAAATATGCGAGCAATTATTGCAATCATATGATGATATACTACCATAAGCGTGTTTACTTCGTTATCATTACAATTCTCACACTCTTGCAGATTAGAACTCATCACGTTACTCAAGCCAGTTCTTTGGTTTGATCATGGAGGTACCTCCATGGTTTGATTAAGCATATCAGGAGAAGGGTTGGACTTACCTCCATGGTTGGACACGCCGCATTCATTGCGTCACTTCCAACAATCAGAGGGTTGTTATCACATTGCTGAAGTAGTTATCGATACGTGTATATAACGGTCGAGTAAGTGGAATGTGTGGTGTAGCGACAACCAGCATTTTCATTAAAAAACAAAACAGAATTTTGTATCTTGAGCTATAGCTGCCCAAGTAGGTGTTACCTTGGCAACCGTAAAGAGGGGATGTGCTAAAATGCCCTTCTACGGGGCGCCATTTGTTTCATATCTATCCATTTTGACATCTTTTATGTTAAAAGTGACATCGGCATATTGAAAACGTTATCGACATATCCGAAATGAAATCGACTCGTCTAATATTAAATCATTGCTCTGAATATTGTTTGCGATACGTCGATTTCGCTTTGGATATACCGATTTCGTTGTCGTTTACCACGACCTCAATTTTGAGGTTTTGACACAAGTGGCGCACCACCATGAAGTGTCAAAACATCAGACTTGATATCGAGGTATCCAAACGCATTGACCAGCGGTTCCCATGGTAATGTGCACCCGGTTCGCAAAGTTGTCTCACTCTATGCGGTACCCGTGTGCGTACGTACTGTACCTTTAACGTATTTAATGGGTATGACGTAATACAGACTACATTACAGTACAGTACAGGCCGGCATGGGCCCCGCACCAATTTGGTTGAATGCGGTGCATGCATCGATTTCACATTCTTAGAATACGTTATAAAGTTAGAATGGATTCTTTGGGAAGAGACATTTTATTCCATTCCAAATATCATCAGTTCGATTAAAAGGTGCATTTCCGAGAGAGATGTTTCCTCAGATGATCGACTCATAGGAAGTACCGATGGTATAGTATACGACTTCTCCATGAGATACTGTTTATGGCCAGGAACATAACTGAGAATAATGCTACGGCAGATTTAACTTTTCAAGAGACTGGTGTAGCACGTATTTGTACGTACGTACAAGGAGTACGGAGGGTCCTTGGTGAGTTCACACTTAATCATGATGTAGCCCAACCAAACAATTAGGAGGGGTCGACCTCGGTATGTTTGGCCTAACGTGTATGGTCCTATACATAGGCCCAGGCTACATGCAATGCTTATCAGCTTAGGTCTAACTGTTACGTAGGCTTCATAAGTTTATAACTTATTTGTTACCAGTGTCAGTGAGGCATCGAAAGTTCAACCAATGGTACTTTAAGTATGTACGATTAAAGGTGTCCGACCCACTTCTGATATATGGACCGGTGACAATTGTAATATATGGACGGGGGGGGGGGGGGGGGGAATGGGGCCGTAAGTGAGCAGGAGAGAAGTGATCGTAGGAGTATCTGATCTTGAGAAGAAATGGGGGAAGGGGTACGTCTCCCTCACACGTTCAGAGTACGTATAGTGTATATAAACAGGGCTTTTGTAATTGATAAGCGAAGTTACCGTTATGCGATGACACAATAATGATCAGGGTATATTATATCAGCGTAGTGCGTACACAATTAACTATTTAAGTGAAACTCGTGATAAAAACATAACTTAAAAAATATGTATGGATCGATGACAGACTGCACTTCCAGCACTTCCAGTCTGCGAAAATCCTACAATGACTAGAGTTCGAAGTATGTTCAAGGTGAACCAGGTTACGATCAGAAAACTGGATTTAAAACTGAAGAATTTTTCAAGAAGGAAAAAATTGACAGCCCATATAAGAAACCAAATAACAGATCAGTCATCGATGTGAGCCGCGTGTAATTGCAGTCATCGTAGGCAACACGTGGAACTTTGAAAACAAGAATGACGTTGTTTATACATGAAAGACTGCTCTTGCAATCTACACCAACCATAGAAAGTGAAGAAGGGAGAATGACGTCATGCGACATATACTGAAGCCACTCATCAAGTGGTGGCGCTTTCTGTGTACGGCAAGAAAGTACCGGTGCGTAATACAAACACTACGTCTTTTAGATAACTAAAGTGATAAAGTTGACATAAATCACTCGAAATGATGATATCGTGTGCCGCATTTGGGTGCCAAACACGTCAAAATGTGGCAGTGGACTGCAGTTTCACAGGTTATTCTTAGGAAGCGATAGTAGAAGCAATTACATAGGAATCTAATTACTATAGTGACGTCTGCACAGCTGCAGTATTGTTATTGACTGGACCCTGGATATAGTTTGTATAGGCCCCTAGACCGGCTGCGGCTGTCGTTTTGGATGCGATATGACTAAAGCCTAATGACAAAAATTAGTTTCACCTCATCTCACTTAAAACTGTATCCCTAACGATAGATCCACATGCCAGAATAACATGGGATGTCGGTTATGATGTCCTGGGCTTATCACTAACAATTCAGTACTTGGAAAATAGGCTAATAGAACTGCAGGCACAGACTAATATGGAAGTATTATACAAAAGTAGGTGTG
>JAIPMN010002212.1:1824-14818 GCA_020650975.1 Apostichopus californicus
CCCCCCCCCCCCCCCCTCCCCCATGTTTTTCATTTGGTCCTGCAAATTTCTAGCTCAATTAAACAAAGTAAGGTTGTATACAAACAGAATTTAAGTGGAATACAAATGTATGGAAAAAAGATAGAAAAGATTGCATCATTTGGCATCTAACCCCTCCTGAGATAAGCACAAATTTCTCAAAGGGGAGGGGGCACATTTAATTCTCATTGAGATCTGTCATTGACAATAGTCAAAGGGCTGTTAGTGTGTGATTTCCTTTGTAACAGTTAACTCAATGGAGAAGTCCCATTGACTTAGTGTGTAAAAGATTGTCGATACAAAAGAAATGTTCTTACGAAGGACGCATCAAGAATGATCTCACCAAGATTTATGCTTGGGTTAAGTAGTAGATACTTTGTTATGATTTACACATCTATCACTTGCCCAGTAAGGCAAGTTTAGATAAGAGAGAACTTGCCCGACATAATTTTTTTACTTGCTACAGGCAACCAGGCAATTGTTAATGTACAGCCCTGATGAGTAATGAGTAAACCAAAAATCAATATGAAAACGAGGTTTGCCCTAATTTTTGTTTTACCATCAAACAAACACAAGTGGTCATTAAGTAACTTAGTCACTTCAAGGAAACTTGACCACAACCATGACCATAGGTCTTTGTATTGAATACATTCAGTAGTGAGTGATACTTGTACTGAACAACCTTCATGAACAGCTAATGACAATTTATTCCACAAGGAAGATATGACACATTCAATGTTACAGACAAGACTTCACTAAGTCTACTGTCAACGTGACATCAATATACTGTATCATGATGACACATGTACCCAATTGAAAGTTTTCCTTTGTTTATTACAAAGTTTATTTTCTATAGGTGAGATGGTTTTGCAACTATTGTAGTATTGAAGTTCATAACATCAAGCCTTGTCTTTCGAGGCGTGCAAGTGCGATCATACACATGAGAGTTTACTAATTTATAGTAATACCAATTTGTTTAACCAACCGACAATTGCTTTTCCATCTTAAATTGCAGAGTGCAAAAAGTCGAGGTTTTGCTTACGTTGAGTTTGAGTATGCAGAGGTGGCGAAGATTGTTGCAGAGACCATGAACAACTATTTGATGTATAGGAAACTCATCAGATGTAAGTGTACCCTCCTCTAGGAAGCAAGTCTTGTGAAACCGAAACATTGTTCTGGCATGCATAAAAGTTACTCTTCATGAATTTGTTGATCCTTATGTTGAGCATGACAGCTACATAACAGAGCCTGTCTTGTGTAAAGTCCTTTTCTTGGACGGCAAGGAAAAAACAAAAACAAGAGAGAGATGCAATGGTAGATCAACCTCATCAAACTTTTCTTCAGCAAGACATGAAACTAAGTAAACTTCCATAATAAAATAATGATCTCAATAATGTACCGTATGTCTGTTAAACTACACAATGTTAAGCAGCCACATATATGCTTATTATTCATATTTCATGTCAATTCACAGTTTTAGCTCATTGTGGATTTTTACAGTATAAAGACCACTTGCTTTGTCTGGCCAGAGACTGAAACACATGACCTCCCAGATGCTAGGTCTCATTGTTGCTAAGATACCAGTCTATTGTTTTGGGTGGAGGTCAGAGGTTATTTAAAGCAGCATTTTGCGTTTGGTCGCCGTTTTCTATTTTTTTGACATGTCCATCGAGTTTTTTACATATATCAATCACAAAACAGCAAACTAAGATATTAGCTAAGTTTTTTCCCTGCCAACAATGTTAATTGGCAAGTAATTAAGGATATTTGCAGATAATGAGAAAAGTGTCCACGACAAATTTCACACTAAAAATTAACCGCATACAGTTACCCCCAAATCCACCAGTTTGAATTCAACCAATCAGAGATGCAGGTTTAGTTATGAGCCGTAGCTAAAAATAGATTCAAGACTTTGCGTTGGTACAACCAGGGAGTTGTTATGGAACTCCCTGGTACAACTGCCATATAGACTGTACACAAATCAAGCATGGTGTTATATTACGTATTGGTTAATGACGTTCGTAGCATTTAAATATTCATATTATGGGCGCGGTTTATTGGGTTCCCAACGGAAAATATCTTGGAGATAAACAAAGTTGCGATTTTTTTGACTTTTAAGCCCCCATTTGAAGTAAGATTTAATTAGATAAGCTAGTTATGTATGTCGTTATGGCATAGTGGAGTCAGTGAGGTTGAGAAAAATCATAGAAAAGGACGCAAAATGCTGCTTTAAGGTCAGCAGAGGGCAAAATGTGAAAATCTCATAAATGCTGTATCGCCAGAACCTGAACAATGAAGCTCATATATGCATGGTATGTAGTGTCAAGATTTGTAAAGATTGTAGTGTAAAGATTTAAAACAATTTGGTGTTGGTCAAAGGTCATTTAAGGTCATCAGAGCTGAAACTCTGAACACCTTGTAAGCGCAATATCTCAAGAGATCTCATATTTGAAATATGGCTCCCTTATGAGTACAAGATCCCTGATGTTTTTGGTGGAAGTCAAAGGTTATTTAAGGTCAGCAGTTGCCAAAATGTGAAGGCTATATGTATCTCTCATAGACCAAGATTTATTCATGGTTAATATGTGCATGGAAGAGTACTCTTATGATTGGCAAAATGTCTACATAATTTTATGCAGATCAAATGTCATATGAAGTAAACAGAGGTGAAAACATTGTAAACATGATATTTCAAAAAGGAAATATTGAGTAATATTTGACATCAATTTTATAAGGCTTCACAGTGTTAAATTGTTTTGAAACCTTTTGGAAATTCATCTTCATCAAGTATCTGCACCTAATGTTGATCAGTGTTGGCAACATTTATCACTTAGTGTGGAAAAAAAGGCATAGAAGGTTGTCATTCAAAGCTTCCTAAAAATGACTCAAACTTTCTTCTGATATAGGGACATCCTCAGTTATGATAAGATAATGATCTGTCTTGTTTACAATGCTCCAGTATGTGAAAGGACACAACAGTGTATAATAACATGCATATAAAATCTAGACTTAATTGTACTTGTAAACATCTACTTTCAGTAATATTTCAAACCTTACTTTCAGTAGTATTTTTCCTCTCACCATACCATATCACCAGTGGCGGAGCTAGGGGTATTGGTCAGGAGGCCGGAGGGGCGAGAATGGTCTGTAAGGGCGCTTTCGACACTATCTAAGTGGAGCGCCACCACTGGTTGGCGCGTAGCGTACAGAAATTTTTTGAGTAAAAATACTCCCTAGATCGCCGGAAATGACCCTTTCCAGGCCTGGCTTATTTGCAGATAAACGAAGAATAAATAGGTGTCATCGCCAAATTACACCAACAAATTGTGACAAATGTCAAGAAGTAGATAAGAGCGCAATAAAAAAGTCAATAATCGCGAATAAGTAAAAAGTGGTAAAAAGTGGTAAAGAGCTGAAAAGGGTGCCAGCAGTTCATTTGAGTCCGCCCCCCCTGACTGTATGGACGCTCCGCCACTGCATATCACTGTACAAAACAGTTGAAAGATGTCATTGCTAATTTCAGCTAACCAAGAGGTCAACAATTATCTGCAAAGTACTATTAAAGATGATTTCCTACTGACAATTAAATACAGGCAGTAAGCTGAAGTCACTTCATCATTTTACACCACTTGACCTTAACAAATATCTGATCATAGATGTAATGACAGAAATTGTCACAATATTGTCATACTGGTAGAAATTGGATGTCCAATCTGGTGGCAGACTTCATGTGTTAGCCAATTCTGACAAATTAGACAAAACTGCTATGAACTGCTAGGGCATAAACTGGTGGTTCCTTTTGAGCAATTGGGTCACTGACAAATATCTTGTTGACAATTTTGTGTTTATAATCCTTCACAAGTTCCCAAGAATAAGTTCCCTGATATAATATTCTGCAAGACAAATATATAGAATATACCAGAATAAGTTAACTATTGGAAGCATGTTCTGCATATACTGTTTGTTTTGTTTGTTAGAATTCACTGCAATTTCACTACAGTATGTCAATTGAATCGTGATTGCTTGCCACTTGCTACAACTGTAATCAACAGTGATTGGTACTCTGTCTAATAGGTTATTGTAATAAACAAAATATTGTGTATAGAAGAGATCCTAGATCCATTCAGGAATTTCTATGTAAATATTTCTACCAATAAAAATCACAGGCAAGGTAGTGCCAAAGGAAGAGCTTCACCCTGACACCTTCAAGGGATGTTTCAGGAAGTTTGGAAAACCTAGAGGTAGAATGAACAGCATAAGACGTAACAACAGTTATGTGAATGCAGACACGAAGAGAGTCAGTAGAACTCTAAAGCGGAAAGCCAAACAGGAAGAAAAGAAGGAGAAACTGTTGAAGGAGATGGGCATTGATTTTAAGATTGATGGATACGTGAGTATGAAAGATTCGCAATGATTTGCTAGTTATTTTACATTTCTGTGCAGGCGTGGATGTTTGAGATGGGCATTGGTTTTAAGATAGATGGATACGTGAGTATGCAAGATTCGCAATGATTTGGGAGTTATTTTACATTTCTGTGCAGGCGTGGATGTTTGAGATGGGCATTGATTTTAAGATTGATGGATACGTGAGTATGAAAGATTCCCAATTATTTGCAAGTTATTTTACAGTACTGTTGCAGGTTGGGATATTTGAGATGGGCATTGATTTTAAGATTGATGGATACGTGAGTATGCAAGATTCGCAATAATGTACAAGTTATATTACAGTACTGTTGCAGGTTTGGATGTTTGAGATGGGCATTGATTTTAAGATTGATATGTGAGTATGAAAGATTGCAATGATTTGCAAGTTATATTACAGTACTGTTGCAGGGGTGGATGTTTGAGATGGGCATTCATTTTAAGATAGATGGATACGTGAGTATGCAAGATTCGCAATGATTTGGGAGTTATTTTACAGTACTGTTGCAGGCGTGGATGTTTGAGATGGGCATTGATTGTAAGACAGATGTAAGTTTGGAAAGTTGGGCATTGAATTTTGAGTCTTGTAAACATGGTTGTGTGAGTTTAAAGAGGCAATGTACATTGACTGTAAGATCAGATACATAACTTTAATGAGTTGTGCATTGATTTGCTAGTTATTTTATGCTACTTTTTTAGGTTTGAATATGTAAGCTTAATGAGGTGATTGGCATTGATTGGAAGTTTAGATACAATAGTTCAAAGAGATGTGCATTGATTTGGTAGTTACATAGGTTAATGTGTCAGATGTAGATGTTTTGAGTTTAGAGAGGGAGTGAACATTGGCAGTATCATTGATGGATACTGATTGTCACTTGAAATAGAAACTTGGCATTGATTTGTTTTTCCATTAAAGGTGTTCTCCTAACTGGATATTTATTAGGAACATGATTTTTATTTTCAGAAAATGGAATGGGAGGCAGCACAGGTTACTTTTGCCAAACCAGGTGAACCTACAAAAACTCAGAAGGCAAGTCCAGAGACTGAAGATGTTGAGAGGCAAGTCACAACAGAGGAAGTAGAACAAGGTCAGGCAGAAGTAACTGAGCGATCTGAACAACCATCGCTAAAGGTCAGTGAATTTACAACAACACTGTGACGTTACTGACGTACTAATTTCTTTCACATATTCAGTTCTCTACTTCAATTTTCTTGTATTAAATTTGGCTAACAAGTATCATTGACAAGGAACGTACAAAAAGGGTTGTGCGGGATCCCGGTAGTCAAGTGAATCCCGGTATCCTGATCCCGGTATTGACTAATCCCGATCACAAATCGGGATTAGTCAATAAATCCGGTAGTGGGAAAACAACCGGTTATTACATTCGTTTCAGTATTTTTCCCGGGAATCCCGGACATAATAAAAATATCTACGTGTTACTATTTGAAATAAAGAAAACAAAACACAATTTTTTCTGGTTTCTGTGTTCTTAGTTGGATAATATCTGATCAATTTACGTACTGGCCTAGACCTATATATTAGCGAATCACCTTTTCGCGTAGTAATTTGCACCTAGGCTACACTAAATATCGAACGTTACTTGCGCTCAGCATATTACGGGACCTCAAAGTTATTCTGAAATTTTCGTTATTTATTCTTCCTTCAAACGATGATTGTCAAGGTTCCCATGTACAAAATCTTACCCTTAATGCATTTCACCTCATTTTGTTATAATAATTATAACGATATCATAAATTTTAAGCCAAAACCGCAGGGAGTATATCCAGTTTAAATCCATTTTCGCACGGGACTGTATATTATTATAGCCTAGGGTACGGTACAGGTACACACAGCAGTTCAGTACTTGAGATTTGATGCTGTAATGAAATGGATTTGTTTATTAATGTGGGGGGTTCCACGATGTTATTTATATTTATCTTTCGCTACTTTTTTAATTTTTAAGATCTTTTATACGAAAGATTGATATTGTACGTATTGAAAGTATATTTTCTGGAGTAAACAAAAGCCGATTAACGATATAAATAAATCTGTACTATTCTTATGTATGTTGTTTATAATCCCGTATTTACGTAGCCCCTATGTTACATTCTTATTGTCTGAAGTTCCAAACACGTGGTGACTTGTTGATATTTAAAAACTTTTCATTGTGAACTTTTGAACTTGAAGGGGTTGCCCTATTCCAATATCATGGAATAGTGGGGAACTCCCAATTTATGTTTGTGTACGGATTACAAGTTTAATCCACGTGCGAACGTGTTAATCTAATATCGTATAGGTTTGTGCTTTTCTTTTTGGAAGTGTATGTTAAAAAACAAAGGCCCTAATATAGCGTGTTATTTTTTTATATATTTTTTTTATAAACGTGCGTGTAAGAGTATGTACATAACCTAGGCTATGCATATTGAATGTATGACATTGACCGTATCGTAACTAAGTGCTTTGAACCGTAGATGAAAGTTGAGGAAAATACCGGTTGTAGTTACGATACCGGGAATCATGTTGCAACACTACCGGTTGTGTGAAATTCGACTACCGCACAACGCAACGTACAAACTTGACAAGAAAATTGAAATCAACTTTAAGGGAGCTATAAAAAGCGTTATTTGATCGTGCAAACATATTCTGTGCCTGTTTGTGCAATTTGAAGTGAAGTTTTAACTGATGAAGTTAATTTGGCATAAAAATAGAGTTGTGAAATATTTGTTATCCTTATATTGGAAATTTTCTTTCCCACCACAACACATCCTACTGAGCAGTCCCAGCTGCACAAATTAATAGGCCAATTATCAGTGTCAATATTTGACCTTAGTTTCTTGTTTCTGGCAATACAATTTCCGAACAACTTCTATAAAACGAGAGAGAAGCAGCTTAAGAACACTTGTACCAGTGCAACAAAATAGAAACATTGCCATTTTGCACCTGTGATTTAAGGATGGCTATACAACAAACCTACTGTGAGTTCAATCACTAAAATAAAATGTGCCTTCCTACAGCAGTTATTATTGCTACCTTGCCTAAATTGTTGCTGTTCTTCTGACCATCTGTTTCAGTTAAAGTTTCTGTGCAACCTTTATTTGTAGTTCCTTCATAAATGGGCAAAATGGGAATTGAAGCTTTAACTTTTGAATCAATATTGCATGAAAACTCATTCACTGTCATGATGCAATGAGAAAGAGATTGCAACAACCCAGGTCAGGGCTTCTGCAGACAGAATTCTGATATCAAGAAGTTCAATTTAAGTCATCTCTGTGGACAAAACCGCTTTTCTTATGGAAAAGAGCAAAGAAATGTTGACTAGAATATTATTGAAACCTGTTACTTCAAGGTGAAAAATAACAGGCAAGGGATCTCTCTTGACATTCATTTCCTGACCCTTTCTCAGTTGTATTAATTGGGCTGTGATCTCTTGCTACAGGGTATGCAAAGTACTATGGCTTCTGACTGGTGCCCCCAGAAAATAAATGGATGTGTAGGGATTCCCATCAACTAAGGCCTAGATATTTCAGTTGGTAGAATGCAGGGCTTGTAACCCTGAAGTCACTACTATGAAGCCTGTTCTACCCAAACAAACTGTTCTTTGCTCTTTGCCACTGTCCAAATTTCCCAGTATGTTTTCCATTGTTTATTTACTAAGGTGTTTTATCTGTTGAATCAACAGGAAACTGTAGATTCTTCATCAGCAGATGGTAGCAAAAAGTCAACAAGGAGAAGTATGAGGAAAGGAAAGAAGGATAAAGCAGAGGAAATCAAAACATCACAGAGATTAGACCCCAAAGAAACGTTGGAAAGTATGATGGTGAGCATTGAGAAGATGAGTGATAATATGGTAGAGCAGAGTTCAAAGGTCAGTGGACCATAGCATTAAAGTAAACATCAAGGGTAAACCCTTTTCCTAATTTTAAATGACCTTTATGCATAATGTTATTGACCAAGTATTATAAAGACAGTCTTCAATGAAAATGCTTAAAGTTTATCATAGGTTATTCAAACTAGGCCTTTCCTCTGATGATACTTATCCTTGTAGTGCTCAAAACCCATATTTTTTGTGTGTCACCTCTTGGACAGGAAGCTGAAGAATCACTACCTGAAGATGTTGACAAAATGTCACCAAAGAGAATGAGGACAAGAAGCAGGAAGGGAGCCAAGAAAGATGAACAAGAGGATGCCCCGGTATCTAGACCAAGAACCCAGAAAAAGAGGGAGGTAGGCAGAATTCCTGCTGAAGAGAAGGCCATAAAGAGGGACAAAAATACTCCAAAAAAGAAGAAAAGGTCAGCCAGGAATTGAGAACAAAATATTCTCCCACATGTGTGCTGGAAAGACCTGAAAACGTAGTCACATGTGGCAAACATTTACCAATTTGAAGGCTAATCTCAAGACATTTTTCATTAACTGGTCTGTGAATGTCAGCAGTTGGGAAGTATTGTAGACTAGTTTTGGACATTTTCCAACAACTTGTGGCATGCTGCTGCAGGTAGGAGACCCTTCTGACTAATTTGGGAAAAAATAATGATGCCTGTCAGACATTTAGATGTCTTCAAAACATATATTGCTACTGAATAGAAAACTTGAACAAATTTGTCTGCCTTTGTTTCCAGAAATTTTACAAAAGCACTTGACAGTGACTAGATTTATGTATGGATATTGTTCCTATAAGATATAATTATTATTCACCTGGTAACAACAAAACACAAATAGTAACAGAATACCCATACAAAATGCCTCAGATGTTGGGGTAAATGAGATGTTGTCAATGGAGGCAAGGGATGTGTGAGTTGAATTTTGGGGTGTACTAAGAAGACCAAAGTGGGGGGGGGGGGGCGGTGGGGCCTTACATTGAGTTATTTACATCGTTTTCCTACCATTATTGTAATTGTGGCTTTACAGGCCTTTCTTGTAGTTACATTTAACTTAACAGTAGACCATACCAATAAAACAACGTCAAAAGCACTGCAAAAATAAATACATTATAGGAAACTAAAGTTTGCACTTTTATTGTTCTCATTGTTCTTATTGTGTTGGCAAGTTTGAATCATGAATAAGACAGTCTGCCAGAAAGGGTGCATAGAGAGGAAGGAGACAACACTGACAGATAGATAATCACACAAGTTATACTTCAATTTCTTCTAATGAAAACTCTAAATGACATAAAATGGTTAAGAAGTTATTTGCTCAAGTGTCAAAATATTGTCCATGCACTACTATCATGGGGTCTACGTTATACCATTTATACCCGATCAACCCGTTAGGGCATACAAACAGATCTGGCAAAGAAAGACTAGGTGTCAATAAGCAGACTAGGAATTGAGAGGCTTAAGTGACTGCACTATGAATTTAACATACAGTATGCAAATTGTAACTTTAAACATCATTATTATTGGCCTGCAAGTTTAGGCATGATTCAATCTGTTTCAAGTTTTCAAAAGTCCCTTCTGCTGTATTTTGAACTTTTAAATCATTTCCATAAACTAAGTGGTCATGAATAAATATTCTGAAAGTGAAAATCCTTGTTATAAAACGTCCTGAAAGATCATGTTTGCATGCCAAATTATATTTACTTGACTTTCGAGCACTGTTACTTGACATATGTACAGTATGGTAATATAACTCGAGAGGTTTCAAGACCTCTCTGGTGTTAATATCTCTTTAAAAAGTACTGCTAACCAATAGCACACAGCACCTAGTACTAGACATTGAACTTGACAGGATAGATTTTAACATTTGTGGTGTTTGAAGTAGTAAACATACATCTTATGTAACAATTACAAATGCAAAATTTGAAAGGAAGCAGAAATCCAATTTAAAAATATTTGATTTCCTAATGAGACAATTGAGAAAGAATGACTTCTTTGTCAAACATTATTACATAGTCAGTATTGCATCACAGTATTGCATCACATTTTGCTAGAAAAATCAATACTGTCGCAAAAGAGAAGATAAAAACAAACTCAAAGAAATAAAATATACACAAATAAGACAATATTGTCAATTCCTACCTTTACCCAAGAACATCAGAGCAGTTTTACTCATTATTTGTCTAATTCAACCAGCATCCATAATTATAATTACCTCCCTAGCTGAAGTTTTTACCAGCAAACTGGAGTACTGGAGTGAAATGATTCACCATTGGATATTCTACAGTTCTCTGACATGACATGACCTTTCTACATATGACATCACCATAAGGAAACGTGTGTTCTGAGATAAAAATGATATATAGACCACACAACATAACCTTGTATACCCGTTAGAATAACACACACATTTACCAACTGTGCAACTTGGAAGAAATAAAATTTCAGTAAAAATTCATGAATATCATGGAAACTTACAATGGCAAAAAGGACCACAATATCAAAGAATCTTCTCACTCTGTGGTTTTAAGAAATTTCAAATAACTTAATAGATCAAACTGCTCCACCCTGATACTTTAAGGCATCTTCATCGGACCTTTGGTTACTGTTAGCACCAATATCAACATCCAGTCTGTTGTAGCGTTCCTTGTACAATAGTAATAAGGGAATCACCAGAAATACAGATCCTAACATGGCCCAATTCATCCATGCATATCCTGAAAACAAAGTAAAATAAAAAAGATTACAATATACCGTCCTCCTAAAGCCTCATTATGTTATTCATTATAAACACAAACTAACCAATCCCTGACTTTATATGTTTTTGGTACTATTGTGTATTAAATCATCATGAAGATGTTCCTTTCTGCAAACTTCTGGCCACTGGAAGAGATCAGGATAATGAAAAATCAGATCAGAACATGGTTTTTGATCTTTGTTATTGCTTGGGCGATATGTAAAGATTAATCGTACATATCTGTCCTAGGAGTGCCCATCCCAGATCTGATACTTACGTAAGGCATCCTCATTTGACCTTTTCATTACTGTCAACACCAACATTAACAAACAGTCTGTTGTAACTTGTAACATTTCTTTTACACAAGTAATAGGGAACTACCAGAAATACAGACAATAACATTTTGGACTCATGTGGGGGCAGATGTATACGTTCATAACTGTACTGGCTATATGCTGTGCAATGTATTTTATGCAATCGTCATGCCTAGCACCATTATATAATGTCACTCTCAATGATCCTGCAGAAGAGAGAGCCACTTGAAGTGCACATTTCACAAATACCATTGAGTCGTATAGTTGCTTCTCTTAAACCGAGCTAAACATAAATTTGTTCACTGTGCAGGCTCCATGTTGAGGTCATGATCTTTGCTCATGCACGCAGAGGGTTAATGTTAACTGTATACATTGTCTTGGAGGAGGGGACCAAGCCTGACCGAGCCGTGTTACGTAACTGCATACACAGGTGTAAAGGATACTGTTATAACAAACTGCGTAGTCTTGAAAAAGTGTAGTTACAGCAAAGGGGAAATGTAAGAGCCACACTACAGAAATTTTCACCATTTTTAGTTGGTTTATTATTTTTTCTAAGTTGTCGTTGCACCTCTAATTTGTTATTTGTTTGAACCATCTTATCATTAAATGAATTAGTCTACCAAACAATAAACTGGCTAAAGGGAATAACTCCTCTTTATTCATCATTGCTGCATGAGTTGTATGTTTTCTTTAAGTTTTCTACAGCAGGAAAAAGAAGAAAATTTGGTTGGCGATACAGTATTTCTCAGAATTAGATCACACTAAGACCTCTCTAGATTGTTTCATCAAATTTACGTTTTTGAGCAGTTAACTGACAGCTCTGATTCAATCATCAACATTTCATATTAATCAGATGCATAGAGCAATTCTAAAATATTTTTTACTTCTACTTTTCTCCTTAAAATGAATCTTGACTGGCCAAGCTAATAACCTACATTGGAATTCAATATTATAACGGAACAGTCAAAAATATTATCAAAACCAAACTTTGATATTGTTCCTTTAAGAGACCAGTTGACATGTAATCACTAAAATACAACTTATCATTGTGGGCAGTGGCGTCGTGCCCATTGGGGCCCGGGGGGGCACGGGCCCCCCCAAATTTTGTCAAAGGTGTCATAAATTTTGTCATAATTTAAAAAAAAAAGTGTTTTCGAACAGTGTCACGACTGAATTTCTTGTAGGGCCTACGAGAAATCAGGCTTCTGTTGACTGCTTGGTCAATGGTTGTTGATATTCAGTCAAACGAAAGAGTTAAATAATTACTGGTTGATAACTAATGAACCAAATGTGCCATCAACGCTGCCATCGTTGAACAATATTATATATACGTAGTCCCAGAGTAAGTGCAACCCGTTACCTTTGCCAAAGTCAGTCAATTTTCCATGAAAAAATGGCAAATTTTTCTAAGCCTGTAACAAAGTTCGGAAAGTTAAGATAAATGTAGAAAACAGAGATTATGGGACTCCATGTGAACTTCTTGCAATCAGTTCGCTAAAAGGTCCACCAGGATAAATTTTCTGATAGGTAGTTTCGAAAAAATGAATAATAATAATCATTTCAAATACAGTCACAATTAACCTGGAAAATAATCACTTCATTATCGCACGTTTTACCTTAGGTTTCG
>JAIPMN010002213.1:0-11614 GCA_020650975.1 Apostichopus californicus
CCTCCCCCAGGCCAGCCATTAGTCTTCAGCCCCCCCACTCAAAAGTACCTTCCTACGCCACTGTTTGAAGAAGATATGCAACCTTCTCTCCTTTAAAATGTTACACTATCTATATCCCGAGATTGCTCAAAGTTTGAGAATAAGAAAAATTCACAATACAGGAATAAGAAAATACAAAATGGAAAAAAATTGTAAATTTCACAACATGATGATTGTCTGTGATTGGTTGATATGGATGTCAAACTTACAGTCAACATTAACACCAGAGATAACAATATCTGAAATTCTTGGCTGCATTTCCTCTTTAATTTGTAATAAATTTAATGATCAAGAAACTATGCTTTTAATGATGACGGAAGCTGAATGTTTCATTAAGTGTGGCATTAGAACATGATCACTATGTGTTCAATTACGAGTTGAGATTTAATCGGGATAATGAACTACACGTCATTTCAGATTACTTGAATAACAAGTGCATTAGCTCCAAGACGTACACATAGGTTAATGCCATAGACATGAAAGTAATGGAACAAGATAAGGTTATGAACATCTAGTAGTAGCAAACCACAACTGCTAAGTTGACAAGGGTTCTTCATCAGCTAATGGTATGTATGCTATGTTTGATACCATGACAGCACCTGATCTGCTAACATAATATCAGACTTCTCATTCAAAGCAATCCAAGTGAAATGGTCACTCAAACTGTAACAGAACTGTAATATTCTCGATGATAATGATACAAGAGATGATTCAATGAGGAGTTGTTATAGCTTTGACTTCTGTATTCAGAGTGTCTCATTATACACACTCATTGTTCTTAACTACTTCTACTAACATGCGTCATATGTCATATACAAACATTCCTAAGAGTGACCACAGCCCCAGGCTTCTTAGGGTAGGTTGGTGGTTACATTAACAGGAGATATTGTGGTTGCTAAAGGGTGGTGTAAAATACAATACTGTAGAATGAGTACAATATGTTACATGTAACAGAACAAGTTACGTTGGGTGCATTTCCTACTAAATGCCGTTCTGTAAGCTACAGGCCGTTCAAGCTTTCCATCATGCACAGTTGGCTGCCAAGCATAGTAGAAGTAACTGTTTCCAGTGAAATATAGAATAGAGTTAGGGAAGTACTTAATTTTCCAAACAGATATAAGCAGCTGCTTGGTATTGCAGAGTTCCGTTAATTATTTACCCATTTGGCCGCACACACCAGACCTGAGGTTGAATGGCAAGAATCTTATATAACTGGCCAAGGTGAACATCATATTCTGAGACTTTATGACAGTAAAGAATCCTGTTCTACACACTTTTCATTCCATTTCGAGGGGGAAAATTAAGCTCTGGAGGATGGTGCCAAGTCCAGCCTCTTCCCAATATGTGTGTTACCTCATATCCAGCTGAACCAAACATCCACCAGCCCTTGAGCCACTCAGTGGTGTAGACTGTGGGTCAGGAGAACAGATACAAAAAGTGTAAACAATGCTTGAGCAAAACTTACACATTGAACTCTGTTGACCTCAAATGACCATTGACCTCCACCAATTTTAATAGCTTTCTCGTACTCATTTCGTGGTAGATGTTCAGTGGGGAAAAGCCCACCCCCCCCCCCCCGGAAGGTGGTGGATTTTTTTCTATATTTCTTGTTCTCTCAAAGGGGCTTAAGGACAAAAGCACATGTTAGAAAGAGCAATTTAATTTCTGTGTAAGGTATTCCAAGTCTGGAAGATGCAGTGCCATCGGACACATTTTGCAGTTATTTTATTGTAAGCTCAGGTAACATTTTATAGATTCCAATATCATTAGAATGTATTTCCAAGTCCCTGCAAAGGTCTAGGGAGCCAAGCTATGGAGGGTTAGGCATTTTTTTAGCCTAATATTACCCAAAGAAAGGTAAGTTGGACGTAAGGGAGAATATTTCGGTTTTGTTTTACCGAAGTCAACTGGGAGAGGGGTGTCTGGGGAAATGCATCTTGACTGGAGGGCAAATGCCCCACACCCATGACCCCTTGGCACACAAATGACATCACCATTGCTTAGATTTCTTTTTCCTTCTGCAGGGAACCAGAGAAAATTGAGCACTCTGCCAATATATGCCATTGCCAATATATGAATGCACTTTCACTGGACATTACAGGATTCAATTTCCTTCAGGAATCAATCTGATAGGCGTTCACTGCATCAACCATATCGAGCAAGATAAATTCATTATTCCAACCATAAGAATATTGAAAAATGAGTCTTGATATATATGCAGAATTTAAGGGACCTCGACAAGAATACACAAGGTTTACACAACCCAGAGCAAATACCATATTAATCGATTATTAATATAACCATTTTTGGTTAAGAACAAAATGTAAATGTTACAAACACTCTTCAACGTAGGGTTGACAGAAACTAATTCTTCACACAGCCTACTGAATATTCAGAAACCACACCACCAATGTAAGCGAATCTCTAGGGACTACTGCACTCTATATTCAGAAAGTGGTAAGAGAAATCTAGAAACTTACCAATGACCAATTGCCAGCAATAGGATCATAGCATTCGACTGTATTGACATAATTTGTGCCGTCAAATCCACCAGCCGCATATATCTGATCCCCCAACACTGCAACAGCAACAGAGTCCCTACAGATGCTCATGGGTGCCACACCACACCAAACATCTGCTCTGGGGTCATACCTGAAAAACACATCAACAAAGTAGAACTTGTAAATTCAAGACTTCAATACTGAACGGGGGATTGAATCCCATCAGCACACGATATAATAGAATCATGCAAGGCAAAAAAAGTTAAATTGAATAAAATTGGAAAAAATGAGTTTTATGCCTATTTCCTTTATTGCTAGATTTCTCGAGATGTGAGTAACCTATCTGGTCTTGCGTTGCAAACTGCTGTAAGATTATTGAACAGCGTACAGCAGCTTTGTACATCAATAAACTCTTTGTGGTGCATTTTCAACACTTTATTATAACAACTAAGTTAACACCTAACTGCTGACATAAGGATGGTAAATATTTCTAAGAAGTAAAATATTTATTATTATTATTATAATTATTATTAAAAATAAAAGTGTTTCAAGAGTTGGTAAACATTGACTATTTCATCCGCAGGGTATATGAGATTATATTATTATTATTTTTGTAATTATTATTATTACATGAGGTTGCGCAGGTCTGCCAACCTGTCTTTCACAACCAGAACGTCCAACAGTTCAGTGATTCCTTGTCACAGTTTGTATGTGAAAATTCAACAGAAACACTGCAGACAAGATGTTTTGGTGTCTACCATTACCTACTTCAAGTCAGCAGCTAGGTTTTGCAATGATGCAGATGAACCTACCAAGTAAAATGTTCATCCAAGCTTTACTTTTGCAGTTTTATCATATTTACAAGTTTTGCAGAATTTTGACCTTTGTTGAACTCACATGACTTTTGACCTCCACAATTCACTAGCATTAGCAATGTGCTGATGGAGGGGGATCAACTTAAAAGTATTAAGGTCATCTAAGCTGAACTTTCCGAGTTATTGTGCTTACATGGTTTATCAGATTTTGACCTCTATTGACCTCAAAAGACCAGCGATCTTCTACTCACTATGGGGATCTACATAGCACTCGTGAATGAACTTCTACCATGATTGAATTTCTGGGTTATCATGGTTACAAGATTTTCAGACTTTGAGCTATGTTGACCTTAAATGACCTATGATCTCCAGCAAGTTCCATAGAGTTCTTGTACACATAAATGATCAAAATCAAACTTTTGAACCACATGATCAGGAGTATGAGCCACATGATCAGAATATTGAACCACATGATCATAATCTCTAGCCACATGACCAGAGTTTTAAGCCACATGATCAGACTCTTAAACCACATGATCAGACCATTGAGCCACATGATCAGACTCTTAAACCACTTGATCATACTCTCGGGCCACATGATCAGACTATTGAGCCACATGATCAGACTATTGAGCCACTTGATCAGACTATTGAGCCACATGATCAGACCATTGATCCACATGATCAGACTCTTAAACCACATGATCAGACTCTTATGATCACACTCTTGAGCCACATGATCAGACTATTATGCCACATGATCAGACTATTGAGCCACACTATCAGTCTCTTAAACCACATGATCAGACTATTGAGCCACGTGATAAGAAAACTAATCCGCAGGATCAGACTTTTGAACATCATAATGAGACTCTTGAATCCTTCAGAGCAGAGCAGGGTGCAGTCTGATGTCTCTGACAAGTTTTAGCTGTCAGCCCAAGGATTGACAATTCAAAAGTTAAATCTGTTGTCCAATTCAGATAGAATTGAGAAACTAAACTGTTTTTGACAGAAATGTTAAAGCACCCTCTTTATACTGCAGTCTCTTGCAATTTCTAGGAGTCAACATAAAAATTCATCATACTGTGTTGTGGAAAAGCTCTGGGAATGGCTTAAATGTCAATGCCTATTGTGTTGTTTACATAACATCTCAATAAGTAAAATTGGCTTTTACCAAATTATCATAAAGACTCTTATGAAAGTACAGGGAGAACTGAAAGTTTGATCAAAACGTCATATGAGACTGATTTGAGAACATATTGACCTGACTAAATGTTCCTAAAATGTGGTTTGTTTCTCACTGTTTTAAGTGAGCCATCAGAATACCGTTAGAAATGGTCAGACTGTTTGGCCGAACATAATTGTGATTAACTATATAGCTAATTGTCATTGTTTATTAGGTAGTATTTCAGCACTGCAAACATTCATGTGTCACAGCAGTAGCTCCTAGCTTATAGGCTTCATACTGACTAAGAATGTTTACTGACTAAGAAAGTAGAAATGTCTTAGATTCACATAAATTTCAATGGTACGTTACATCTCCAGGTTCGCCAATCACTGATTTTTATGTGAAGTCAACACCACACCTATGTCATGGATTTAAGGCCCTATTTATAAACCTATAGTGGTCACTAGCAGTACAACATATGCAAAGGTGCACACTCAAGCAAAGGAATGTATGTATATGCAGAATACTGGCACAACAACTTGCTGTAATAGACACACGTGGGAGCGTGGTGGCCAATTGGCTAAGGCGTCGGACTCATGATCCAAGGATTGCTGGTTCGATTCCTGCCTAGTTCATTACGTTGTGTCCTTGGGCAAGATGCTTTATCTCACTTGCCTCTCTCCAGCCAGGGGTTAAATGGGTACCTGTGAGGTAACTTGTCATTGTGGCGCACTATATAACTGCTGCCGACTGGAGGGATTGTCTCTGGGACAGGTTATCATTGACCAGGGGTAATATAACGTCTGTAAGCACTGCGATATGGTTTACCATGTATAGCGTAGCTAAATGCCTGATATTAATATTATTATTATTATTGTATAAGAGGTGAAAGGGAAGACAGCTAACTGACATACCTTTCAACACTACTGAGTTGCCGGGATGCTTCCTGACTAGCAGGAGTGTCGTGTCCTCCGATAGCATAGAGACAACTCCCGCACGCTATCACACCCAGTCCTCCTCTTCTCTTGGACATAGGAGCACACAGGGACCAACGATTGATATGTGGGTCATAGAGCTCCACGGTCCTGAGGCAAGCACTACCATCCCTGCCACCTACAGCATACAGTCTTTAGAAAGCGAGAAAGAGAGAGATCAGAATGAAATCAAACCATTCTTGGTCATAGTGTCAGTTTTGATTGAGTCGCAGAATATATTTGAATGTTAACTATTCAGGGCTGTAGCTACTATTACTGGACTATATGAATGTCCACTATTCTTAGTCATATGGTATTAACAAATCTTTGCATAGCAAATTTAAGAGTTGCTGTGTAAAGATATCATTTCTATGCACATGAAAGAAGAAAGACAACTGCATGATTACATGGACAAAGTGCAAGCTTACCTATATATACTTGTGCACATATTTCTGTATTCGCATCATGCTAATGAGTTTGTACGTATACTTAGTAAACATGAAAATTATGTCCTTCCATTCATGGATTTGTACTTGTTCTTGTACTTTTAGGGATGTTGTCCTTTAACTCAGCACACTACAAGTTGGCCTATTGGTTTTCCAACTAACCTCCAGCATTCTTTATGGAATGCAATATTGGTTATCAAAATACAAATGTCTTTATCAAATCAGGGATCTTCTTAAATGAATCAAAGGCTAAAGTTGGAAGGCTTAAATTTACTGGAAAAAATCATCCTTGTCTATCCAGTGAATAAATGCTACCAAAATTTTAACAAACTTGTTTTGCAAAACAGCAACTCCCATGGTACTTCTGGGAGAAGACATCTGTGGCACAAAGTCCCACTGTTGATTGATAGGGTCATAACGTTCCACGGTTGCTAGGTAACTCCAGCCATCATGGCCTCCAACAGCATATACGGGACCTTCTAATACTGCAACACCTACAACAGGCACAACATATATACTTCATCAAGTTTGGCTGTTTATTCATTACAAAGACAAACAAATAGACAGCTATCCTGTCAGCCTATCATCTAATCACCTTATTATCATACCATATTTCCTTTTTGGGCTTTTTTTGTTGGGGGAGATGAGGGGTGAGAAGAATGTGCATCATATCAACAAAGTTCAAACTACTGCCGAGGAGTTGTAAGTAGCCTGGTTCTACATAACAGGGCCATGCTCAAGATTTTCTATGGGGTGGTGTGTTTACTGAAGAAGTGGACCATATTCCTATTTCATTTGTGTGGGGTCTATTATTGTATAGTATATAGAGCTTGAATGCAAAAATAGTGCTACCCCTTGCAACAACATTAATTTGTTTTGTGACCTTTGACAAAGTTTGTGTTACCATGGCAACCATGCCCTACACTACCCACCAAAGACCATTCCCTACCCCACAAAAGATGGAGTTTTACGTGTAAAGTATGCTTGGAGGTTCACTGCTCAAATATACTGCAAGTGTAGGCTAGGAGTTTAAATTTGCTTGAAACATAACTTCAACACAATTCACTTGTGACACTTGAACATGGAATTAGCATAATGTATTCGTTGTGATGAGAGATAAAAGCAAGTTATGGCAACAAAAACTTGAATTTCAAGTTAGTTAGAAAAGTTGGAATCAAATTCATCAATGCCTCACCAAGCCCATGTCTGTGTGTATTCATAGGTGGAAGCATACTCCATGTTTTAGTCTTCGGATGGAAGCTCTCGACACTATTCAGAGTTTTCAATCCGTCTCTGCCTCCAACCAGCAAGATTCTCCCTTCGATGGCTACAGCTCCAAACTGTAACCTACGGCTCTTCATATGGGTGACACTCGACCATGAACTTGTCCTCAGGTCAAATCTTTCGACTACAGTGGCACCTGTTTCAAACAGTTACAGAGAAATGTCTTTATATACCCAGGCATAGGGAATGCCATGATGGCATATGATACACTGGAAACTGGATTTCCCCAAAAAAAAACTCAATCAAAGAAAATCCAAACCAGTTGATAATAATCTCCTAAACATCTGTACCAGACTAATAAGTCCTTGACCTATAGCTCCTACAGTAGCAACACAAACACATAATGACAAAATAATGATGCAAAATGTTAGCTCAGTGGTTAACGCTGGTGCCTTTCAATCATAAGGTCCAGAGTTCGAGTCACTCCAAGTTTAAAGTATGTCGTGCAGTTACAGAGTTGTTTACAATTGACAATTCATAATCATGGACGTTAAATAAAAGAAACTGGCTTGGATAAGCCAATGATGGCTTCTTCGCGAGTTCCTGCTTGCAGGAGGATCTAAAATACATACATACAATGTTCAAAATGCAGGTAATTTTCCTTTTAAAGATAGTGGTTTAATAACCATACCCTACCACCTTACTAAATTCCTTTTATTGTGTCCCTAACAAAGAAACAAAATTTCACATCTAACAATCTCATTGAGCAAACATACCTCAAAGAAGATTTAGTCAAATCCATACGTATGTTTTTGTCTTTATTGCTATTATTTACCTTTAGGATTATCCATGCCACCGACTATAAAGAGATCACCCACTGTAGACTTTCTCGGCTTAGTGCGAGTATTTTGGAGCTGTGGCCGACGTTCCGGTAAAAGATGGTACTTCATGGCTTCCATAACTAGTCTTTGGCAACGTGTATTCTCTTTAATAAGACTTTCATTATCGACAGTATCACTTAAAAACTGCAATAAAGACAAAAAGAAGGTGACAACCAAAAAATAATTTATGAGTGACACGTAAACAAACTAAACCACAGTACTACATCTTTAATTAGAAAGGTGAAAGGCTTTGTGATGTGTGGTCACATTTAACATTAGAACATGTAATGTAACACTGGACAGAATATTTTCAGGTACTGTTTATTTATGAACTCAAGTGATCACTTCTTGTACTACCGTGAAACAAAAACAAGTAGAATTTCACCGATGCGTACTTCTCGCCTTTGCCTTTAATGGATAAATCAATGGTTAACTTGACTCTCACCTGGCACAATAAGCAAAACTTTTTTGGCACTCATATAGCCCACCCACACATCAGGTATGAACATGCGTACACACAGCATCGTTTAGTCACCTCTTGCTTTCAGCAAGCAATCAACGCTTAAAGCCATTGAAGACTCGCCCCAAACCGCGTGCCGCCATATGAAAAAGTTAACTTTGCGTTGCTTGCAAGTGAAGTTTTTATTGTGTCGCTACAAAATGCAGACAGTAATGAAACCTGATACCTTGTTATCTTTTATCTAGACCTGAGATGTCAATCGCTGCTTTGTACACTGTGTTGTGGGTATTGACCATAGCTACATGTATTGACTGTGCACTAGTGTCTAATTACCGACAGTAGCAAGCTGTGTGTGTATTTTCTGGGATCGATGGTGGTGTCTTACACTTCTGTTACACCTCATTCGAAACTAGGTCAGATTACAGGCATGAGACGTTTCTTTGTGCGCGAGTCTTCCAATGCCCTTAACCTAGAAGTCCTATGTAAACAGAATCGAGGTTAAATTTGAATGAGAAGTTAGGAATTTTTTTCCCAGCATGCTCTACCTGAGGGGAGAGGAGAGGGAGACGAATCTCAGCTAAAAGTTGAGAAAGGTCCTTCTTTCTGTGGACGAGGTCATTCTTGGCCCACGCTAGGAGAGCATAGTACACTGTTTCTTCACTGGGCACGTTCAAATCATCACTAGCTAAGAGGTGGCGAACATCATCACAATGCAGCATGAGAAACTCCTGGTTTTGGGTCACCATAACGAAGTGTTCCTGTAAAAGAAATTATTTTAAAACAACACTGGTTACATTCATAGTTGCAAATACCACTATAGGCACCAGCTACTTTTTATGTACAGAATCAGGTCATTCTCACCATGGTATAGGTATGGGTACCTCCTAGGAATCAGGTCATACTCACCATGGTATAGGTATGGGCACCTCCCAGGGAATCAGATCATACTCACCATGGTATAGGTATGGGCAGCCCTCAGTAAATCAAGGCAACCTTGCTGATCTGCGAAGGACCGAATCCCTAGACAATTTGAAGGATGTAGCTGCTTCACAAGGTACGTACAACAAGCCATCACCACTTCGGACAGTTGCAGAATACTTGCGGTCGCTAATAATTTCTCCACCGTGCTTTCGGAGAGCGTTATCATCCCTTGAGAGGATTAAAACCACAAAAAAAGGAAAACTAGTTTATCTAATATTGCATTCTTCATAAACAAATAAATGATCATACAAAAATCACCAAAGTTTACAGCATCATTTGTATAAATAATAGATTGTTCATGTCCAACACAAAAAAATTGCCAGAAAAGGGTATCAAAACAGATTGAAATTTGTGAGAAATTCACATAAATGGTAAAAGGAAATGAAGTGTCATGTAATATGTATAGATTATATTTAATTTATTCAGTGTAAGCTTCTCTAATTCCCTTCTAGCATCTCTCAAGGAAGTCCCCAGATTTAACGCATTCCAGGGAGTGTGTCTACTTATTGTTCTCATGTTCATGAAAAAGTTTAACCAATTGCGTTTTAATTTTGTACATTTAATATGACTAAAGCAGTGAGATTTTAATTCGAGAGAGAACAAATCAACAGAATATGAACTAGAACTCTTTCATTTATATGGAGTGATAGTGATAGACTCTTTGTGTAATCAGGGTTTTCGTTAGTAGCCGGGACCCGGGTCAAATGACCCGCCTACTGCACGTACATGACCCGGCTACTTTGTGACGCTCAGTAAAAAAATTATGAAAAAAATCGAGAGTAATAAATACCCACAACCAGGTCAGGTGTGTTTGAAACTGTCACAGCAGTTAACTGTTGGTAAAAGCTACAAGAAGTTGAACATTAGTAGTATCGAGGAGATGAGGCTGAGGGGTGGGTGAGAGTAGAGGTAGGCAAAGGGCTCCTCTTGACATACAAATTGTTGCTCAACAGAGATAAAAGCTGAATAAAAAACAGAAGGTTCTATCACAGACCTAGTTTGGTATTTTTTGGCAGTACAATCCTACTCACTTTGTAGCAACCGTAGACCTATTTTCATTTTGTTATGATCGCACTTCATTTAATGTGCACAGCAAGTGCGTCACACCCTTGCTAAGTTCGGTTCAGTGGCATAGCTACCTCCCGAGGCTCCATGACCCGAGTGTTAATAAAAAAATTGAGGAGAAAAAAAGAAAAATAGGACAGAAGAAAGGGGTGATTGGGAGGGGGCAATATCATTGACCAAACAGCTGTATATTGCACCATTTTGCATCTAGAGACTTTTTAAATTGCAAATTAGACCCCTCCCCCATGTCCGCGTACAGACAGTCCCGCCTACTTTTCAACTTGACCCACCTACTACATTCCTTATCAAAAACCCTGGTACTAATGGATATGCTTTGTAGCATAACTCTTAATCTCTTTATACCATATTCAGGGGCGTATCCAGGATTTTCTAACCCGGGGGGCGCGAATTACTATCTAAGCGGAGCGCCACCATCGGTTGGCGCGCAGCGTACAAGAAAATTTTTGGTTTGGATAACCCCCAGGTCACCGGAAATGGCACTTCTCGGGCTTGAAAATGACCAACCAGATGTACACTTTTTGCCTGAGAACCAAGTATTTCCCAATAGTTTTTTTCCATCCATAACCTTTTTGAAGATTGTCACCAGTCACAAATCATGTTCAACCTCATTGCATGTCCCGTGGATCATAGCTTTTGTAGGTGATACTACGTAACGGCCCACAAATACCCGTCAGCCCCACTTTTGAAGGTTTTAAGCCCATTATTTGTTCAGAATTTGAAAATTCACGTTTCTCGTGAATAAACTCACTTCAAAACATACCCATAATGTTGCACAAAATTTCATCTATGGACAACCAATATAGAAAAACCTCCTTGAACCCCTAACAGACCGGTCAAAATTGCACAAGTAGAGGGAAGTGTGATGAAGAATGTTGGTCAGAAATTTTCGAAAATTCAGACACAGTTAATTTATTGGTGTACAAATACTAAAACCTCTTATAACGGCTATTATAAAACTTGGTTGAAGGAAATGAAAAAATAGCAGATATTTCCGAAACCGAACACTACACACATATGCGTAGGAGGCGGGGGGGGGGGG
>JAIPMN010002214.1:17137-31897 GCA_020650975.1 Apostichopus californicus
AAAATTCCGACTGCTGCCTTGTACCCCCCCTCCCCGCGCTTCTCGTCAACGGTCAGTGTCAGTCAGACCCCATCTTTCGCGACTGCACCTTTGTTCCGAAATTTTTCGATACATTGTACCCACTGGCACTTACTTCACAAACTTATTAGCCCCCCCCACCCCCAATCAAATATTTTTGTGAAAACTCGGGCGATATGCTGATAATTTTTCGGGTACCTGCTGAAAGGAAGATATTTCGCAATGTGTTTTCAATGGTTAAACTAATATTATTATTAGCATTTATATTGTATACTAACGACTTTGCCAATAATTCTAACCAATATGGAAGGGTAATAACACGGAAAATGATTGTATGTTAAAGGCATGCGATGTAAAAACCGATGCATGCCTTATGATATAGGCCTACTAATGAACATGTGGAACGCGCGCGCAGCGCGCGAACAAATTTGGTTATATTTTTCGGGCAAGTCGTTGCAGCCCCCCCCCCGCCCCCGCCAAGACAAATTTGGCTCCTACGCCTATGACGGTAGTTCTATTAGGCATTTTTTGGGACTACTTCAAAATCATACGAAGTTTTGTATGATGGAGTATAAGAATCGCGAGATACAATTTCTCAAAGTGGCAAGGAAAACGTGATATATGACTGATTAACTATAGGTCAAATTTGACCGAAATTCTTCAATTTTTAGATCATTCACAATCACAGGAATATATGAATAGGTCTAGATAAACTAGACTGCGACAGTCGGAAATTCCGACAGTCAGTTTTACCAAGTTGGGGGGGGGGGTGGTGGGGGGTTAGACACCCTCACCCCCTCTTGCGACGCCCATGAGTGGCGGGGAGTGGGTAAGGGGTGTCTATAGCTTCAACAATTTGACTCTTTGTAATTGATTTGAAAATGTCTTATACTTTAAGAAATCAGTGGTTGGCGACAGTTATACTAGGTGGTCCACACCAGGGCTGACAAAGTGGCCTATTATAATAGCGGCACCTAAGAAAAAAACTCAGTTGTGATTATGCTCTTCCACATTAAAAAAAAAAAAAATAATGCTTGGTTGCATGACACACCATGATATCATGTAGTGGCATAAGAAGGTGGTCGTCCTTTCCATATTTTCAAGCTATATCTAAATACCAATAATATACCATGTGAAACTACTCTAAATTCCAGTAGAAACTTTACTGGCAAAGCATTGTTGTACCCTCAATAGATGCTTCGTTTTGCGGCATCTTATAGTTCCTTTAAGTAGGATCAAATGTTATTTTCAGCATCATTAAGTTGCATTTCTCTTCACGAATGACTTTATTTGCCAAGTTTTCTCTTGCCATACTTGGAGTAGCGACAGAAGAACTTGTAGTTGTTATGTGAGTCCTCTCTTCGCGCAATTACTTGCGCGGGAAAAATCTCTGACTTTTAACCAGCAAGTACTCTGTGCTAATAAACACGCCCCATAGATTTCAATATTACAAAGCTTCAGGTCTTGCAATGGCGATCACTTATACGCTAGTGGATTACTATAAAAAGGGGCGAGGCTTCTAGCTATCCATCAACTTAGAACACTTACGATTTAGTTAAAGCAAGAATCATTTTGAAGTCTGCAAGAACAGTTTTGAAACTGTCCACACTACGTCTATTTTGCAAAAAGTTTAACAAAAGTCGCCACCGCAAACTTCAAGCTTGCCTGGTTTAATTATCTCAGTGTTAAGTTTGTCTTTTAATTGGAGTTTAAAACGAAATTAACAACATTCAGATATCTGCTTGTCAGACTCACAGGCTGAAAGTCTGAGACTGTGCGCAAATAAGCTCACTTTGTACTATAGTTACCGACCTTGGCATAGCCTAACGTAAGGCTAATACAGACCTAGCTAATTTAGGCTGTCGTAAAATTAATTCAGATCAGCCACAACGGTACATGCTACGGATCGAGTAACCTGGCCTAAGTAACAACGCCTGTCTGTGTGGTGTTACGTTTGAGGAAGTTGGCTTAAGGACCAATTCACCATGTGGGGAAATCAAGGCGGTAATGTCATAGTTTTTGAGATGTTAATTTGTTTTATAACACGGCGCTAATTTGTGCAATGTTCCGTTTTCACGAAACAGTGGCAGGATGGGCTAGGCCTTGCGTGATAGGCCGAGGTCCTAATTGTAACCTAAGTTAACACATAAGCTTAACGTTACACATGTTCGGTGCATTCTGCGAAATACATACATAGTCTACTCATATGACAGTTTTCCTTTCCATATGTGATCTAATCGTGAAGAAGAACATCGTAAAATCCTACAGAATGCAATTCTTAGCTCAGTTAATGTTGCTATAGCTAGTAGCCTAGTACTGTAAATAAGTGTAGGCCTACTGCCACAACTGGCAGTTAGAGTAGCCTAGGCTTAGCCTTGGCCTAGGCATAGCATAGGCATAAGTCTTACTATTGAGTTAGGTGCATCTTTAGCCAACAAATCCCTAACAAGATGACTATAAATTTCCCAGGGACAGTTTTTATGTTGCATGTACAGTTCTAGTATTAAATCCTGGATCTTTTAAATTGTCCCTATAATATATCCATTGTTTAAAATAAGTCTGTGAATAAAGTAAATTTACTTGTTTGGTCTCCTGTTCATAGACTTGGTTAGAAACTAAGCTGTAATTGTTTATGACTAGAATTGTTAAGTAATATAGCCATGACTGGTAGATACAGAAAACAAGATCTTTGACTAATTTCAATACCTCTTATTAACATGAAAAGCATTTCATTGTACTAAGTGAACTAATAACTAGATTTTTAGAACATTTCTTCAAAATTTCTTTGCATATACTACTGTGTGAATGATTTGTTCTCTAATTTGGCGTTTGACTAAGATCTTTGAAACACACGGCCATCAGGCAAACCCCTTTAAATGTATATTGTTGGCATAATCCTTGATGTCATTCTCTGGGTGGGAGGGGGGGGGGGGGATAAGGGAGTGTGCTGGGTGGAGGATCAATATCATATCCCTGGACAAAAAAATTAGTCACTTTAGCTTAGGCCTAATGGCACATCAAAATGTATGACTTTTAAGAATATAGTTAGTCGTTGGTTGGTGTGATGGTCAAATGGAAAAGCAGGCAAATTTTTGAATAATGGCCCTTCATTTTTTAATTTTTTCAGGCAAGACAAATTGCAAACTTTGGCAACCAATGTCTGTATGTATTACCACTACATTTAAATTAATCAACATGTACCTGCAGTCCTGTGCAGCCTTATGTTAGGATAGGACTAGGCTATGTCTGAGCTGGACTTGGTGCATTGACTTGAATAGTGCCTAGAATAGTGTCAAGCTTCACTGGACAATACCATAAGACCCACAGTTTAATTTAGGCCTAGGTCCAACGTCTCACACCGGGGGATTTCCAAATCTCACATGCAAAATCTGAAACTGGTGCACTGAAACAACGTGAAGCATATTTACATTGACGTTTGAATATTGTTAGTACAACCTGGCCGGATAATAGAAACTTTTGAGGGGAAGGGGTTGGGGTGGTGATTGGGGAGGGGGTGATTCTGTGGGGGTTGGAAGGATCGGGTGAGTTTCATGTTGATACCAACAACCCCCCACAACAGACTTGCTGCGCTGCACCATCCAACCAAAATACCAATTGTCACATATATGTATACCGTATGACGTAAAGAAATGTAATCCAGAACTATGTATATATGATTTTCATAATTTAAAAACTATTGTTACTTCTTTACAGGGTTTGATGGAGATGGTGGCAATCAGCAAGGGGGAGGTTATGTGACTTCACCTGGTGGATTTGGCTCTCCTACACCAACACAGTCAAGGGTAAGGTGTCAGATGATATTTGGGTGTAATAGTACAATATCAGGGATGTGCCCAGGATTTCCTGAGTGCCGGGTATTTTTAAGCACATACACAAGTACTAGTTTTGCTAACAATTTACATTTTAAAATTTTTTTTAGTGAAATATATTACGTACCTGGTAAAAGTTATTAGTTTGTTTCAAAGAGATTTTACAAGGGACCGATTGAGAGCCTTAATTAATGTTTCTCGCATGCGTAACTGATGCATTATTAGTCTGTATGATTTTGGCATAGGCTAGGCCCAATTTATGTTGAATATATTGTTAGGAATGTCGGCATTTTAGATGAAAATAGTGCTGGGCGGGATTCACAAGTTTTAAGACAGTGCTGGGCAGTAATTTTTAGTGCTGGGCAGGGCCGCCCAGTGCCGCCCAGTGTGGGCACATCCCTGCAATATATTATGTAAAATGAGAATATACTTTTAGTTACCCTGAACAGTCAAGGGTCAGGTGTCAGAAGATATTTTTATGTAAAAGTACAGTAAAATTATATGTATTTGTTGCTCTATTGTTGTGTTTTTGGATTAGGCTAGACAGGGTAGATCTATTCTTCTCGATGTCTTCATTTTTTTTTCTCTTTCTAAGTATATATTTACATATTATGTAAACTGAGAATATATTATTATGTATAAACACACACTGTAGTTCAATGGGCCTCCCTAACTGGCCATGGACTCATGGGCTTTCATCTCCTGACCGCACTCACCAATTATAACAGAGAATAGAAATACTGCTTGTACACTGAGAAGGGTTACATCTATAGGCCATGCCTACTTGTTTGCTGAGTATGACCTTTACACTGATGTTGCAATGTAGGTTGGCAGTTAAGGTATAGAATGATCCTTCCTTTAAGATTATTTGTATTATTTAAGCAACTTTTTAGGTAGCTTACTTGGTCATGTTAAACTAGTGAGTGATAATCTAAATCCCTAAATGCAGTGATCATCTAAATCCCTAAATGCAGTGATCATCTAAATCCCTAAATGCAGTGATCATCTAAATCCCTGCTTCTAAATCCCTAAATGCAGTGATCATCTAAATCCCTAAATGCAGTGATCATATCAGTCCCTTCATCTAAATCCCTTAATCCCTATATGCAGTGATTATCTAAATCCCTTAATGCAGTGGTTATCTAAATCCCTATGTGCAGTGTACTGGGGAGTGAGGCTTTGTACAGTATTCCATTTACAACTTGTGCAAAGAAAAAAGCCAATCGAGTACTTAACGTGCTGCCCATCTCACATCCCTTGTTGCATTGAAATCACTCTTGATTTCTTCTTGGGTTGAGGAGAGGAGGAGGGAGAAGAGGAAGAGGAGGAGAAGGGGTGGGGAGGGGTGAGTAAAGGGTTCAGGAGATGAAAGTGTTACACATTTGTGTATTTCTCATCTTCTTTGTACTTTCCTGTTTTCATCCTGTTAAGGATTGATGTCTTTTCTTACGATTGTTCTCTGGCGAGTTTGTCCTTGCCAAGTCGGCCAGACTTTCAAAGATACTTCCAAGCTTCGTAATGATATAGTTATTTTATTGTTCAAACTGTACATTACTTCATTTGTATCGCTGTTGTGAAGAAAACGAGAACTTTATGGATGAATTCCTGCGGGTATCATTGCAAGACGATATTGGTTGGACTTTTGAGTGCGATTGAGAGATGCACTTTATCTTCATAGCCTCTCCTCATTGAGGTTTAGAAACTGGGATCTGCAAAATAAATTGTAAAATAAAATATGCATCGCTTGTATGTGTCTGCATCGTGTGGGAAGTCCCTCAGGGGATGCGTAGATTTGGCACATCGTAGTTCCCTGGGAATGCCTTTTTTAATTGTGCACACTCGAGTGAGTGTCATACGTTACCAATGGCCTGGGGTTAAATATTGCAAAAGTCATGTTGGAAAGCCTTGCCTTTATATTCAAGAATGTAAACCTTCAACTTTAGACTTGCCAGTTTTGGATGGAGGTCAAACACTTAAAATGTGTTAGTGGCCGTTTTTTGGCATACTTGTATGGTCGTGACAGTTACAGACAAAATCTGTCAGCAACCTGGTAGTCGGGGAGGGGGTGCTAGAAATAATCCGAATTAATGAGGGGATGTTAACTGTCATCACTTAACCAAGTAACGAAATCCTTGTGTAGACCATAAACTGTCCTATAGTCCAGAAACCCTTACTCATATCCACAAGACAAATTATGTGAACTCTCTGCTTGTAGTATTTTGGTAAGTGTTAACAGATGAAATATTTCCACTAAAGACACTCGTATCCTTCCTTCAATCCACAGGGGAAGCGAGCCCAGAACCTGATTCCGTGTACCATTGCACAGATCCTGACGTCTAAAGCCATCGATGACGGTTTCAGATGCGGAGAAGTCGACCTTCATCAGGTTTGTCATTTTGAAAGTAATTACACCTTCCGAAAGGTTTTGTGAACTGTGGTGGATGTGTTCCAGGTTATGTTGTGTCATCAATTGATGTATTTTGCTTTCATTTGAAAGGTTCTCGAGGTGTAATCTCTATGAGGACAAAAGAGAAATGATTAGCTGGAGCAGTGTGGAGGGTAGGCCTTTAGGGTGCTCTAGTATTAAGACCTCAAGGGCCTGCATTCATACCATGAGTGAGGTTAGAGTCCAGGTTTACCAGGCCGGAATGGAAACTTTCAGAGAACGGATTCGACCCATGGGCTGCCCATTGAGCACCGTGACTGGTTTTTCAGGATTTGGCTGGTGAAATCAAGTAAGGGTTGACATTGACAGTTGCTCATTGACAATAAAGGCAGCTGGTAGTATGTCCGTCTGCACAGTCATTACATTCGTGGATCAGAAGCCACCAGTCGTCAGGTTCTCTGGACTCATGATGTGTGGTGGTATTAAGAGGAACCCCTGTAATTGGATTTGGTATTTTGGATTTACAAACTGCGAAATGGCGTCTGGTTGCGTTCTCTTTACCGTCTTAGAAAGGATAATTTGTGGTTATCACAAGGTTGAACTTGTCACATGCAGTCATCACCGACTGTTTCAAAATGGTTAAAATACCGGGGTACGGGGTCAGGTGGGGTCATATTACACGCAGTCCTGGAAAGGGGAAGCAGACGCGAAAATTTAAACGCCTGCCACATTCTCAACACTCATCAGATATATACTCATCAAAAGAGAAGCCTGAAGGCTTGGTAGTCTAAGACCTGGAAGCTATCCAGGATCGTTTATTTAAAAAGAAAAAACGAACTAATATTCAAAACAGACTTCCACAACTCTTAGAATCTGCTGTTATGTCTTTAAACTAATTTATTAAGTGAACTGACATTATCGTACAACCAGTCATTTTTGTTTTGTTTGTTGTCAAAGGTCTCCATCGTGGGGGTCATCTTGAATATGGAGATGCAAGCCACGCATATACGTTATGAACTAGACGACATGTCCGGCCCGACCATGGAGATAAGACAGTGGATCGATAGCGACGTGAGTTGTAACCCCGTCACACATTTTTGTAAACGTCAGGGATTGATGGCACCCAATCACTTCCCTTCTTATCCATTGTCCCAACACCATCGAAACAATTAAAATTGGACCAATTTTTGCGGGACTTTCCATGGGAATGGTCAAAAGAGTCTGGGCCTGGATGGTGGTAGGTAGTCACACACCTCCTGTTTATAGACATGACCCAATTTGAGCGTAGTAATAGAGGGATTTTGCTTATGTTTATAAGGAAAGTGCGTGGTTAACCAATTCCCAAAACATGTATGTGGTTCCGGGATGGGGGATCGGGGGAATAGGGGAGGGGTGGGGGGAATAATTGTCTGATATCGCATTACAGAATGCTATGCAAATTTGGCATATCGCTTTACAAGTATAAAGAGGTTTATCACTTTTTATGTACACAGGAATTATAACTTTTTATGAGAGAAAGACCAGAGCCTTCAACACAGCTTCACAAAATTTGAACACTAAATTATACCGTACGTTATCAGTTGATCA
This sequence comes from Apostichopus californicus, assembly GCA_020650975.1. Taxonomy (NCBI): domain Eukaryota; kingdom Metazoa; phylum Echinodermata; class Holothuroidea; order Aspidochirotida; family Stichopodidae; genus Apostichopus; species Apostichopus californicus. Next base: position 24,959 of record JAIPMN010002214.1, read on the forward strand.
GTTTAAAAGCAGAATAACTATATTTTGTTAGATCAATGAATTTATCGAAACCACTCAGATGTTTGCTTTCATGTGCCCTGTTTGTTATTGAAGCATATTCTGTCTCAGTTTTCCTGTGCATTTAAGCTACCTGCACAAAACCCGCTCCTACCCACCCCCCCCCAACTGAACACGACCCGACTCAACAAAGTTTTCTTCATACTCACAAGGTTTGCAAAGCCCAGTTTATGCCACCTACAAAACTTGATAATATATTGGAGTAATGCTTTTTTTCCATCCCCAACCAGACATCATTAGAAAAGAATGATGTTTGCTTTCATGTTGCTTCTTATGTTGTGTTTCCACGGCGATAGGAGAACAGCGCACCCGAGCAGCAGCCGGAAGTACATCACCACGGAACCTACGTCAAGGTCATCGGCAGTGTCAGGGCATTCGGTGGGAAGACGACCGTCTCGCCTTTCAAAATAGCTCCTCTGACCGACCTGAACGAGATCACAGTACACATGCTGGAAGTCATCCACGCACACATGTACCTGACCAAGAAGAAACAGCAGGTAAAGAAAGAGGTCGTTGCTTTAACTCGGGAGAGACTCAAGTGCGTGTCGTCGTGGTAGGAGTGTCAAGTAATTTGCCAAGTAATAAAGAAGTTTAACCCCTGATCGACCTCTCGAGAGGTCCTGCGGGTATAATAGAATTGTTATAAAGAAAAGTTTTGAGGAGTAGGAATTGTGCCGATCACGTGTTTTGGAATGTTGGGGATTATCTATAAAGTGAGCTGAACCACACCAAGTTGGGATCAAGAAGATAGTATGATTCAAGAAGGAGTAACTTAAAAATCATGCTTATAATAGAAACATCGTGTAGTCATTATGCTGTTGATAATGGTAGAAAGTCCTAAAGACAATAACATTTGACCTAACAACAAATGAGGAGAAAGGACGGAAATTTGTCAGTGATCTGAAAGTATGCTGTCGTGAAGTAGTAACTGGGAAGTCAGATTTTGAAGTATTCTACGCCTAGAATTGGTTAAAGTGATGTTGTGATTTATCTCGATCACAGATACGTTGCTGAGTATTGAAGTAAGAATTATGATAAAAATATGCTACCTTGACAGTGAGGGAAGCCAAAATGGACTATTTTAAAGCAGCTTTTTCTGTCCTTTTCTAGGACTTTCTCAATCTCATTGACCCCACGATGCCATAACGACATACATTACTAGCTTATCTATTCAAATCTAACTTCAAATGTTGGAAAAAATTGGAAAAATGTACATCTTTGAATGTTGTGCTTCTCAAAGATATTTTCTGTTAGGGTCGCATTAAAGCCCACCCATAACATGAATATTTAAATGCTATGAATATCATTGAATAATGATTTAAGTTATTTTCACTTGATGTAGAAGACGAAAGTAGATTGAAGTTAGGTTGAAATATCTTATTTGTTTTCTCATCTCAATAGACGGGCATGCCTGGTACCCCTGCTCCTAGTGGTATGTCCATGCAGACTCCTAATAAGATGCAGGGAACACAGGGAGGCGATTACAATAACATACCCAACCACGGCCTGAACACAGTCCAGAGAGATGTAAGTTGTGACAATCACTCCATTATTAACTGTCAAATGTTTAGCCCAAAATTCTCCTTTTTAATTTTGTTTATATACACTGTAGTTTCTTAACTTCTTTAATATGTAGTAATGCAATAGTTATATCGTTCAGGGCAAATTGTTTTAGTGATTTCTCGGGTTGTCGCTTGGACAAGCAGGCTTTTACAGTTTGGTTGTCCCAAGCAGCAAATTTGGAAGTACAATAAACTGTACCAAAATAACAAAGAATGACCAATATGTACACTATAGGAGGGTTGTGTAGGTTTGGGGAATAGTACACCAGCTTTGAGCCAGTAAAACTAACACTGAGTCATCTGGGGGTCAATCTCCCCCCCCCCCCCAAGGGGGTATCAATTAGACACGGTAAATGGAGCAACTTTCTGTCAGCAGCTTTTAATCTCTTCTAGAATACCATTCAAATTTTTCCATATACTTTACAGGTTCACCAGTTGATTGTCAGCTGTCCTGACGAACAAGGCATCAGCTTGAACCAGTTGAAAGCAGCGTTAACATCTAAGAGAGTTTCCATGGATCATATCAAGTGAGTGAGCCGTTCTTCAATTGTTACCTTTCCCCCTTCTGCATCGATTTTACTTTAGACCTCGCACATATTTCTATTCTGCATCGACTCAACCATTAATTTACCTGGATAAGACTCCATGAAGGATGAATTTGAAAAAAAAAAAAAAATTTAATGTAAATGTCGTTTAGCCAATAGAATGTCAGTATTTTCAGTAGTCTGTGATAAATTGCAACCATGTGAGAACTACAGATCTTCTCTGCAAAATACAAACTCTAAAATTTATTTCCTGCTTTCTATCCCTCCATTAATATTTTCCGGTGTACCAGTCAGGGAAAACTTCATCCGTTATCTGCAAAATGTGCGATTTAATTACTACGCAAATTTACAGGTTCATAAAGCAGCCATTGTCATGTGAATGTTAGTATTATCACTACTTTGTGATAAATGCAACAATGTGAAAACCTCAAAACATCTCTGCAAAATGCCAGCACTTTATTATATCCTGCTATGTGTCCCTGCTATCAGATCCATTCATTCTGATGAAGTTGGAAGTCAATAACATGCCGAAATGTTTCGTTCACGTTTCATCCTTGTCATTTCTGTTCCTACTTGTGTGTTTTATCTCGCAGAGCTGCCGTTGAATTTCTTTCCAACGAAGGACACATTTACTCCACCATAGATGACGACCACTTCAAGTCCACGGAGGGCTAGGTGTCATTTTTCTGTCTTCCGAGCGCTCACCATTTTCCGTCTTCCGAGGACATAGCCATCCGACGTAATTTGTCGATGTGCGGACAAAGGATAAGGCACAGACCGAAGAAAAGAAAGTTTGATTTCCGTCTACAAAGATTCCTGTCATTGCAAATATATTGCATGTTTTCACTGTACAGCATCTATATTCACTGAAAAGTGGAAAGAAATTTGGTATTTAACAAAAATACTTCAATTTCACCAACGTCAGGGTTTGGATTTCTTGAGCAACGGCACAGCATTCCTCGATTCTGTAGTAACAGTAGCAAAGAAGTGTGGAAATTGAAAGATTCCGTCAGTTTAACCGCAAACTGGTCAGTTAACCGTCAAAGTAAAATACCCGTAAACAAGTAATGACAATGAGCCGATGTAGTATATATGATGGATTCATTTCACAGTTGTTGTTGTCATTGTCACACATTAAAAATACAGTTTTTGCATACCTATCGAACAACTCTGAGAATTAGGTCTGTTCTTAGAATGGAACAGCACAGATTCCCCCCATCATACCAGAGAAAAAACAAACAAAGAAAGACTGGGATAAATACTAAGGATGCCAAGTTTTCCTCTCTGATGAGTTTTTGTCTTTGTTGTCCTTTTTGAACATCATTTGTTGTTAAAGGGCAAGTACAGAGCCTATACAATCAGTGTATAAAAAAACATGGATCCCAAACATAACCACTTGCTGTAATTCTTCTTTGAGGCTCCACATTATACATGTGAGTAAGTGTAAATGTACAATTGCTTGCCAAAAGCTTTGAGATTTGTGATTTAATTTGTTTACTTCAGGAAAGCGCCGACCAATAGCATTAAACTTGGGGCTTAAAGTGATCGCCGTAGCAATTATTAATAGTTGTGTTTTGTGCCATAAACCGAACAACCAGGGAAGAAAATTCAAGTTGGTATCTCTGAACAGCAATTCAGTTAAACTGAACAGTTGCTCTAATGATGTGTTAGCACTTGACAAACTTTAAAGTTATTTGCAATGCCAAAATACACTTAACAACTTTATTCAACTGATATCAGAAAGTTGCCATGTAACATTTTGAATGTTCCTGTGTCAAGTGTTATTTTTCTAATTGAAACTGAACATCTTTACATGCAAAGAGATTGGAAAGTTTGAATAGTAGGAGGAGGGGGGAGGCAGAGGCAAGTGGGGGGTGGAAGGGATGGCAGGGAGAAGTTTTTGCTGACCTGCTGAAGAATTCTGTTTTTCCTCTCCCGCTTCTCTTACAAGGGATGCACTTCATGTTATTGCTTCATCATCCAACTGAATCCTTTGAATTAGCAAAATGACCAAGTTTTAGTGACATACATACACATACATATACATACAAACACATACATACATACATACCAGGCCTCGACAACTGGCGACCGAGTCTAAAATTCTACTCGCCAAAACGTTAAATTTACTCGACATTTTTTCTGGCAAAGTGTTTGTGTGATATAAGCCTAGGTAGTATGGCCTAACTTAGGATATCGCGGTTTAGTGTTACTGTTAGTTGTTTACAGCAAAAACGATCTATTTAAATTGTGCTTCGTCAAAAGTGTTTTAAACATGATATTCATGCGTTACCCCTGTTTGAGTTGTCGTTACGCATTTATTTAAGTTTGTAGTTTTCCAGTTTGGTTACACCTATCGTGCATCATTTAGTGGATTAGTATCAATTAGTTTCAAGCTGGTGAACAAAGCTGTTCCTTAGGACCTACTTGTAACAGTGCACTTGATAATTCTACTGTGATGTGTAACATTAGGCAACAGGCCTTTGTTGATTGGCTCACAAGTTAATAGTAAGCCTATCGTATAAAGGCAGTGAGCGAATGAGCCACTCGCCAAAATGTCGAGCGTAATGCATTTTTTGCTCGCCAGTCGCAAATTCTAGTCGCCATTGGCGAGTTGGCGACCGTATTTGTCGAGGCCTGATACATACATATACGTACATATACATACATATACGTACATATACATACATATACATACATACATATACATACATATAATAATAATAATAAAACCACTTGAAGTTATCTTGGAGAAACCAAGAAGAAACTCACTTGGATACCTCACATGAAATAACATTGCTAGAAATGTCACTGCTAAAATGGTCCTCTTAAAGTCGCCTACTGCAATGATTGGGTAACCTACGAAAAAGAAACTACTAGTGAAGGCCCTGCCAAACTTTTTAGAAGCTTCCATTGCCTGATCATAACATCATTTGTAATTTTAATGTTAGGATTGAAATGCAATCATGTTTCTTCAATAAAATGTCAGCAGACATCTCATCCCTTACAAACATCTTAATCTTATTTTTTTTTTTTAATTGCAACATTTCAGTTGTGATTTCTGAGTAGAAAATAGTCTTTTGAAGAGTTACAAAATACAAATATCTTTAGCTGCATTGACTCGTTTGTGAGAAACCATTACCAGCACAATATTATGTAAATCCAATACAGTAAAATAAAATTGTATTCAAAGTGTGATTAAGGTAAAATTTCCATAGAAAAAAATATTCTGCCCTTATTAGCAAAATTGTTCAGATGTGGTTCACCAGCTCGTTGAGTATGACAGGTTTGGCGTGTAGAAATGGTTTGGGCGGGGGGTGGGGGGGGGGAGAGGGTGATGGGAGATGGGTTTCGGTGAAGGAGTAAGTGTTGGGGCCAGGGAGCTTTGACTTGTAGAATTTACCAAAAGTTTCTTTTATATTTCTGTGAATTTGGCTGAATTTGAGGACAGTTTTTGAAAGATTGATGATGTTAGCTGTACAACGGTACATTAGCAAACCTTTCATGTACTTCCGGTATGCAGATTTGGCTCTTCATTGTTAATAAGGAAATGCTATTGCACATAATCAATTATACGACTAAAATGTCAACGTCATAAAATTTGGCTGCAAACGACCTTTTTAATTAGTAATCGAGAAAGTGATTCTCTAAGATTGAAAACATTTACTTTTACTGTGTTTTCAAGCTTTGAATGTCAGGTGACACTTTTTTTGTGTACTTTAACAATGTTGTCATAGGTACAATGTTATGGCAGGTCCCTGGTCAAATGCTATGTAATTGTAAGGTAACAAATAAAGGGTCAAAGAGAAACCATCAATCTGCTGTTTGTTTTCTGTAAATATTTACATCAAGTGCTGTGACATGCACAGGATTTTCAAAGACTGAGTTAGGTAGGGGAACCGACCTCTATGGACTTTATAATGAGGGGTGTGACAGTGGGGTCATCCGGTACGAACCCTCATACAATAGCATGGGTATATACTTGGATCTGTTGCTATGCGACGACGAGGTGCGGGAGGGTTTTTATCGTCTGCCTGGGCCTGTCGTCAGTAAGGGAAAAGGAAATATTAGATAAATAAAGAAAAACTCATTTTTATGATGTATTTAAGGAAAATGAAGATGTTATGTCATACACTTATAGTGTCGTGAACCCTCATGTATATTTAACATATGCAGATGTATGTAAATACTCTGTTTAACTTATCCCTTATATGATATCCTGGAATTCAACTTATATGTAGTGTGATTGGCTGCTGCTGTCTTGTGACAGAAACGTTAACTTATGATTGGAGGAAAGTATCATGACTTTTGCCTCGTGTATGACAGTTTTGTTAGCCAATTCAGTCTTACTGTATTCCTCTACCGTATAAGGTCTCCGTGTGTGAAGGCACGTTAAATATACTTGTAATACCACTAATTATATAGATTTCAACATCTCTAATCTAATCAATCCTGCGAAATAAATAGTACGAATCATCATATCTCGCTGTTGGACTGGTTATTTACGTTAATCGTGTCGTCCCTGCCACGCGACCATCGAAATCTGCCTTACCGTACTGGGACGGACGCGACAGAAGACTTTGATAAGGGGTCAAGACTACCTTGATGATCTGGATTGCCAAATTGTAGAATATGCTAATTGCAACTTTATACCCGTACATACAATTCACCCTAACCCTAACCCTAACCCTAACCCTAACCCTAACCCTAACCCTAACCCTAACCCTAACCCTAACCCTAACCCTAACCCTAACCCTAACCCTAACCCTAACCCT
>JAIPMN010002215.1:0-19102 GCA_020650975.1 Apostichopus californicus
TGTTTCACTGATACGACAGACATTCTTTGCTGTCATCCAAAGAATAACATTATGATTTAAGTCTTGTCATGAGAAGAAACTCATTTAGCATGAAACTTAGTATAAACTACTTACAGTTTTCACACTGTATACCAGTAAAACCAGGATGACAAATACACTCTCCTGTTGTAGGATGACAAGATCCCTCATTCTCACAGGAACATCGATCCTTGCAGGTGTCTCCCCAAAATCCATTTTCACAAGGACTGCTACAAAGCACGCCATAGAAATTAGGTTTACACTGACATTTGCCCTCCACGATAGTGCACCCAGTTGCCTCTACACAGTAATCACATGTCAGATTACAGTTTCTTCCAAACATACCATTCTGAAATAAAACATGTACATATATTTTCTGTTAGTCAGACTTAACAGAAATGTAGCCACGATTGAAGACTCAACATTGAAGCCTTTCTGTGATTGAGGTTGGTTTGTGCTCATGCTACTTGTTTTTTACCAGGTGGCATGATGTAGTACAGAGACACCAGCTTTAACCTTGTTTCTTGAGGGTGGTGGAGGTGAGGGGAGAGGGGTGAGTGGTACAGGATTATTAAAATATTGCCCAGAGCTTGATTTGTTATTGTCTGAGTTGTATCACATCTAACTTTTCTGTCTCCTCATTGCAGTTTGGCTTTCATATACTGTGAACTATGCCAAGTTCTATTTGTTATTTTATTGTACCCGTATTTTTCTGTTATTTTTTTTTCAGCCATCTCTATGTGTGCTTCTAAGGTATCTCATTACTATTTGTGTTTCTTTCTTTCACGCAGCATGCCCAACAGGGAAATTTGGCTTTCATTGTCTGAATGACTGCAACTGTCCGGCAAAAGCTGATTGTGATCCAGCCAGTGGCAATTGTACTTGTCAACCCGGTCAAGTGGACAAGTTATGTGCAAATGGTGGGTCAGTGGTTTCCTATTAGACATACGTACACTTTGCTTGGTCTTAATATTCAACGTTCAGTCTGTGGTTGGGAATTCTTGATTTCTACGATTCCTAAGACTTACATGTCAGGCAGATTTCTGTCCGTTTCAATAATTCCTTACTGGAGGCAAATGAAATCGATTTGATTATTACGTTGTGTGTGCACATGTATGTGTGTGTATGTAATGCTCATGCTTGTAAACATGATAACTCGAAAAGTTTATATCTTGGTTGAACTTAATTCCTCATATGGAGATAGATCGCGTTGGAGAGTGGAAAAGCTGTTTTGAAATTTGTGGTGGTCAAAAATTCATTTAAGGTCCACAGAGATTCAAAGCGGTAAAGTTTACATTAACTGTTTACTTTGTATATAGATCCACCTATCTAAGTGAGTACAAAAAGTTGAAATTGGCCCAAGGTCAAAAGAGGTCAAAGTATGAAAACCTGGTAAACTCTATAACTCAAAAAGCCTAGCTCGGTTGAACTTCACTCGTAGTATGTAGTTCAACGAGTTGCAGAACCCTTTAGATTTTGGTGGAGGTCAAAGTTTATTTGTAAACCTGGTAAGTACAAATGTAGATCTTGAACATATCTTCATACTTAATATGTAGATTCCTCTTAGTGTGTACAAGAATGCTAACAAAGTTGGTGATGGCAGTATATCATTTGAGTTCTGCAGAGGTCAAAAGTCTGAAAACCTTTGAATCACAAGAAATCCTAAATTAATGTATTGAATGAACTTGATATGTAGATTTGTGTAGTGCAAGAACCTAGCAGATCACTTGTAGTCAAGAAATGGTCATCAATTAGAAACTTTGTGTGCTACATTAGTTTTGAATGTTCTCATCTCAAATGTGGTCAGGAATATTTGTAAGTTGACAACTGTTTAAAGAAATATTTCTCCATGAGCTTCTACTAGTGCTGTGATTGTATAGTTTTGAGGTCAGTATGTAATGTAGGCATCCATTATCTGCACACCCTCTGGGATTCTTTAGAAAGTATTTAGTTTGACCTGTCTGATAATGTACTTGTACTTTGTATAATGTACTTTCATAACTTGATTAAAATTCATTAACATAAAGATATCTGACAATTGAGACAAGCCACAGATTTGGAAACAATGCTTAATTAGATTTTTGCCATTGTAATTCAGTTAACATTTTCAAAACCGATCTTATCAAATTCAAGCATGAACATTTATGATGAATAATATTTTGGTTAATAATATTTTTATTTTCCATCTGAAGGGGGAAACCTTGGCCGACAAGAGAGTCGTGGACCCATTTTTGGGATTCCATTTTTTGGAGCTCTCCTTGGTGGCATTTTCATCATCTTGCTGGTAGCATTGATTATATTCATCTTATGGAGAAGAAAGAGAAAAGAAAAGCAAGAAAATGCATCTGTGATGTAAGGAAAAAATCTCTCAGACTTCAGTTACCTCCACTAACTGTCATAGTCGGTTTACTTTATTGCATGAATTCAAATTAATAGATAAATAATGACACAAATTACTTAATTTCAGGTAATTGCAGTGGTCTGCACAACCCCATGTCTTCCATCTACATTGACACTATACAGGTAGCATGTAAGCACAGAATGCCCTCTCACTGGTGTACAATATTTTCTGTTCTTTCACAGGGTGATGCATTCCTTGCCCTAGTCAGCTTACAGTTCTTGAATGTAATGTTCAATGTTAACTCTTTGCACCACATTATTTTATGTCTGCATCATCTGGCAAATTGATCACCTTTTAAAACATAGTGCAAATAAAAAAAAATGTTTGTACAATTGGACAAGAGAACCTTGTGTAAAATATTTAAATAATCAATTTATGACATGATGTATGTTTAATAGTGAATTGTCTTCTTTTCTTGTCTACCACCATGCAGGTATAGGTCAGGATACGAGAGCCCGCAGACAATCTTCCATACCCCAGTACAGGGCCAGAATACCAATGATAATATACCAAACAACGCACTCCTCTTCACCAATCTACCAGGAAAGGATACAGACGAACCACATTACATGGGAGCGATCGGAAAAATAGATAACCTTGGAAATGGTAAAGGTTCCCAAATCAAAGGTATGAAATCTAAGACATTTTGGAATAAAATTGAAAATGAAAAAAATATATATATACTTTGAGGAAGATTGGGGTGGGTGGGGGAGTGGATTGGTGGTTAGACTGTGAGAGGACTAGTGAATTGTAGTAATAAAAAATAAAAAAAATTTAAATTAATAAAAGTCTGAAGTGAGGTTTGTAATAACTTACGTTTCCATATGTTCATAAAAATGTTAGTAACTGTGACAGTCGGTGCAGTGTATTGGTCATGTGATATCACACTATGATCAGAACTTTAATTTGTATATCATATCCATAGACATATACATATCTTAGTTTTTTACTTTGCTGAGGATTAATAAGAACTATCAGACTTGTCAAGCTTGGAAGACATTTTCACTTGTTGCTTTTCAATTTACCTGGGAACAGGGGTCAATACAACTGTTTGTTCATAGTATGCCAATACAGCAGATGATATTGTGCTTTTGTTTCTTGGCTCTCTTTCTGTGTTTTTGTTGTCAAAGGACTTATAACCTAAGAAAATTGAGGCCAACATACGTTCTCAGTTCTCTTCCTTCTTTAACATTACAATGTGGTGAAGTACTCTCAACTCATCTGGCAGGAATTTTGCTCATATTGAGAGAATTTTGTCGTCAGAAAAGAAAGTATTCTTGTGTCCTGTGGTCATCTTTGTCTGTCAAATTAAAGTATGAGTCTTGAGGCTGAGTGGATTATGTAATATATGTAAGTTTGCAAAAGAGAGAAAAAAAGAATAAAACTTGCAAGCAAACTAACAGCTATCTATAAATATTTCATCTCTACAGCTAAAGAACTGAACAAGTATGAAGTTGCTCCTCCATGGAAGAAAGAGGACAGTGTCAGAGCTGGTAGTGTAAATCACTTTGACGGTGGAAATGTAGATAAATTGAGTCATCTAGATGATCAAGGAGCGTGTAAGTTAGATACGTTTTATCACCACGGTGATTCCATTTTAATCACAACCATTGTCATGTTTCAAGAGAGTAGCATAAGCTCTGGTTGGCAAAACTCAACAAGAAGCATTGTCACCATGGCGATCACCGGTGTCTGGAGGTTCATGGCTAAAAGTTGCCCTGTTTTAAATCAAATGTAACCAATCTAGGGAAATCTTTCTGTTTTGTGGAAATTATGTGTGTTTGATCAGTCGTTGAGAATGCAGAACTCAGTTTTTAAGACTTTTGGTCTTCATGGCAATTGGAACTTAGGTCATGAAATACAAGTTGAGTGACATCTAACTTTTAAACTCATAGGATATCTACGGTTTAGTCCTTACTGTATCGGTGATAAACCCACACTGTATTCATCATCTGGATAATGTTAGGATAACGTTAGGGGGCATGATTGGGAAGAAATTACCTTTTTTAAATTAATTTAACAAGTCAGCATTGGTTTTGAATAATGTTTCTCTGTTCCTTTTCTCAACAGTTTTTGTGAATAAGCCAGATTCTGATTTTTCGTCCAGTAAATCTGAGGAGAATCTTTATGCGGACATCGATGACTTGGACATCCATCCCAAGTCAGAGTACAATACCTTGCCTAGTAATGCACCATTACCCACTCAGGGTAGGTTCTCTAGTAATCCTCGAAGGGGAGTAGGATGGGAGAAGGATGGGAGTGAGGGCAGGGAGAAAGTGGAGAGGGATGGGAGAGGGAATGGAGAAAGAGAAGAGGGAAGGGAAGAAGGAGATAGGGATTTTGGGATGAGAGAGAGGGAAGGGATGTTGGGAAGAGAGAAAGGGGAGTAAAGGGAATTGGAAAGAGGGGGAAGGAAAAGGGGAAGAGGATGCTCTGAAAAAGGGAATTAGGAGGAGAGGGAGAGAGAAGGCATTTGCACACTACTGATGATAACAGCACTCATGATTTGATGATATCAGTACCAGAATTCCTGTCCCTGTTATCTGTGCTTAAAGCTGCACTTCTCTATGAATGTGGTATTGTGTACGTGATATAAAAGAAAGCTGAAAACATAAGTCGTCCATCATAATGCTACCAGGAATGATTACATGAGCCATCTAGACGTCAAAAGTACACATGAGCAAATCATAAGTGTCTACATTGCATAAAACAGTTCAGAAATCACTAAAAGTGATGGGAACCATATAGTTCTTTTCATTATAAGCATGTGTGTGGGCTTTTTTCTTTCAAAATCACATGTAAATAATAAGAGACTCAAATTCTCAATTACCCTAAATATAACTTTCATTTCAGTTGTCGTAAATCACATGTTCTTTCCTCTTCTTAGGTTACCAACCGCCCCCACCAGGTATGTACAGTAATGTCAGTGGAAGGCGAAATCCAGTTGCAGCTCCACGAAATGACCTTCTGTAGTAGGATTTGCCTTAATTATACTAAACACCGAAACCGTCATTAGTCCTCCTGCCTTGCGAGCGACTGAACATGGTACGGAACCAATGCTGTCTATGCTAGAACACAGATGAAGAATTCTTCTCGCAATAGAACCCTGTAAATTTTTGGCTGTGCTGCCTATTTTGTCAAATTTGGAAGTATTTCTATGCTAATTTATAGCACGATAGGGGAGTTAAATTATTGCATGGTTCATGCCAGAAAATGACTGCATCCCCTTTAAATACGGATGAAGATAACAATAGTTTTAATATTATCGGTGAAGATCTTTCATGTTTCATGCTTAAAAATGAACAGCTTGTGCAAGTTTCCACGTATTCAATTCTTAAAGGAAGTAAGGTTTTATTAACCAACCATTACAATCTTTTAATACTCACCAGGTATACAGCGTAAATGTTTGTGTTATGGAAACTTGTATGTGGTAGGGGGTGTCATTCCAGCTGTCAAAATAGCACTTTGTGTGGAGAATTTACACTGTGCTGCCTCTGCAGAGAGCATCAGTTTGCTTCTTATGCTAATGTTAAGTGCTCTATAGATAAGGGGAAGCCTTTTTTCACCATTTTTTTTTACCAGATTTTGAGTGCAGAAAAAAGAAACGCCAAAAAGAAGCAAAGTTGCTCTCCTCAGGCCTGATGAGTCTAGGATCTTCCAATCCACCTCTTTTTTTCTTCCTTTTTTTCCTTTTTCTTTTTCATCCTTTTGATACATATTTCTATTTTCTCATAAGAGTATTGTGAGTGTTACGGATATGCTCAGGTAACAGGGATTGAAAATATAAACTTTTGTGTCAGAATTATCTTCTTCCTTTTCTGCAAATTTTCGTTGTTAATTTGCAACTTCAAAGATAACCCTTTTTTTCATGTTCAAAAAATCTTCTTATTTTACTGCATCATGTTGCCTTTTCATTTCAGTCAGAACAGATCATAGAATAATTGAATATAATTTAAACCTGTAATCCAGAAAAGACATTAGGCACATACTTCAATTTCCACTGCCTTTGTTTGATAGCTAGTAATGAATATGTAAAAGATCTTATCCTGAGGGAGAATTTACCCACCTGCTGAATGTCCTTGCATCTCTTATAATGTTTTTAACGAGGAAGTTAATCAGAAAAAAAAATTAAAAAATGTGTGTAAATATCAAAGGTGTATATATGTGAAGGCTCTGTTAGGTTTGTACAAATGGCAATATTGATCTGTATGGTTTTTGTTAGGTCGTCCATTTATTATCATGAATGATAAGTTGTGTATTTCAATTGTACAGATTTCTTGCATCAGAGTCTTTCAGTTAGGAAGACATCTTTGACTCCAAACAGTTCTTACTCTTGTCTACCAAATATTACAGTAAAGGAATGGATTAACATACTATGAATAATCATGTCTATGGAAGGAAGCCATTTCATTGGCTGTTAAAATTAAAATTTTTGTGTAGAGATATACTTTGGACTTCCTTGTTACAAAGTCTTAGTTGTGGGACACTCTAGTAGGACCCCAAGAGGATATGTTGTCTTATTACCTTCTTTATGGTTGTACTGGCTACATGTGGAATCAACTCTGAGAGAAAGATAGTGAAGAATTGTTGAGCTTGATCGAGAGAGGCCCTTACATTTTGTTTGACCAAGCTATTATGCTTAATGTCAGTAAGTATTACAAGATTTATTAGCTTCAAAGACAAGAGTGCTGAATTGTTTAAAAGATGTTGTCTTCAGTACTGCTTTTAGGCATTCAACTTAAAGTGAAACCTACAGGAAGTCACATTGTTGCTATATTTTTGTCTCTTTTTTTTCTTTTGGTGCTTTCTCTGAATGTATTGAGTAGAAAATCAAATTGAAAGGAAACCTTTCCTAAGAGATGATATTGTGTTTATCAAGTGTCATTTAGTGTGTGAATAACACCAATAAGAGATCAAAATTAATTATTAGATATGCTACAATTTATATATTGGTGTTTAGTAGAGCCAACAACAACTCTTACCAAATTTTGGAACACTCATCATTGAATTAAATGTCACAAACTTCTTTCCTGTAAATCTTACTGGCAAAGACAGAGTTGCCTCCAGGTAGGTGTCTGACTATTTTGAAATTCGTTTGTACCAGTGTTCTTATTAAGAATCGACAGGTGCACAAAGCGATTGTTTTAGGATGAACGTAAGAAATTGCTTTGAATTTCATTGCAAAGGTATTGGCTTTCAAGAGTGGGACTAATGCAATATGAAAAGTTGTGAAAGATCACAAAGGTGTGTTTTTTGGTTTTGAAATGTGACAGCAAACACTCGTAGAAACAGAAAAGCGGAATGTATCGCTTTTCATTCCACCCTTTTGATTTAGCATATTTTCAGACGGCCAATCATCAAGTAGAAATTCTATGATACTAATGATTATGATGGGCACTTGCCACATCTTTTCTACATAGGGACGGCAGTTGTTGCGATTGGTAAAAACAGGTGATTTGAAAGAGCAATCATGACCAGTAGTCTCTGACAGCAAATTGCAGTTTGCCTGTATGTTAATACATGCCCCGATTTGATATGTGGCTGTTTTGAGCAAATGTTTTGAGGAATGTTGTCATACATTTCAGGAAAACACAATGGGTACCGATGCAGTATAACATTTCTTTTTTAAAACCAAGATTTCATTGTCCTGGAGACTAGGTTTTTAGTTTCCTAAAATATTGTCAGGAAGCTAATAGTAAGTAAGTCTGACGACAAACAAAGATTGTGCAATGCAAGAAGGAAATCAGAAAGGAAAGTGAGTTCGAATAGTAATATCCTACAGGTTATTAATTAGTTTAAATTTTTCGCTTTATTGAACCTGTTAATCTTCAATTTTTTCTTATGCAAATGATTGTTTATATACCTTGTTTTTCGGAAGAATTAGTATTCTTTATATTTAAATATCTATCTATGCTTTCCATGCCAAGCATTTTTCGGCTTTTTCTTTCTTTTCTTTTTATCTTTTCCATTTGGTGTATTACGTTTAATCAGAAATGTACCCAACATGGCCAGCAAAACTGGTCTGTTATTATGATTTGCATGCAGTAGGCGTTTATTTACAGGTTTGAGTCTGACACATACTAACATGATGCACAGATTTTAAATGTTAATATTATAATCCATAATATAGTATCATTACATATCTTGACTAATGACAAGATTTGACCCAAAACTGCATATGGTTCAAACACCTAACCCCAACTGACAACAAATATTAAGTACAGCTTAGAAGTCCTTTGAGCTCCACTTAACTTGGTTCATCTGTGAATTTAGTGTCATCAAGTTTCTCACTTCAATTTTACCTTTCATATATGTAAGGTTCTTTATTGAGAGAGGCACCACATCGCTTTGCCTTGTGAACATTCCATTACTGTTGGGTCAACGCTTTACAGCTTCTACTCCCCTACGATCCCTCTACCCATCCTTCGATTTGTGCCTGATGTTTATAATATTTGTAGAGTCCCACCCCCCCCCCCAAAAAAAAAAAGAAAAGAAAAATCAATCCACGTAAAGAAATGCCACGTCTTAGTGATCGCAAAAACAGTTCTTTACTCTTGGCAAGGCATATCCAAGAACTTGTAACTACTGCATGCTAGGAACAAATTGGCAACTTTGCTAAGGTAGATTATTTGAAATATTTTATTAACAGTCTCCTACAGGGTTAGTTGGGGGGGGGGGTGTCTTGAGCAAGTGATCGTACGATCTCACTCCGTGGGATTTTCTATAAGTAGAAGAAAGGGGCATTAGAAGCAAAAGTTTAAGTCTTATCACCATAGTGGGCTTTCAAATTTTATCTCAAGTTGGCAAAATAAGAGAACTTAATATTTACGGGGAACTTGGTGTAATTAATCGTTAAGCAAAATATCAACCTTAACCAAATTTACCAAAGATATACATTGTTTTTTGGAGGGAAGGGATGTGGCTTTATTATATGGACTAACCTTAAACTCTTTTATTCTCTTATTGTCCATGTAAGGTTTCCCCCTGTATACTCCTCTTTTCAATGTTCATAAACTAAAAAGTGATCAATGATATCATAAGGCTACTCAGCCATTTGGTTGAGATCATGAATCTGAATGGACCAGTCGGACAGTGTCATTACTGTGATCGATCGCAAGCAAGAGGTCAAGTGGATACAGATTTGGGGTGGGGGATTGGGTGGGGGCTGAGTTCAGAATGATGGGGTTGTTTTATATTTGGGGCCAGTGGTTAAGTAGATACCAATTTATAGATAAAGGTTAAACATCACTTTATATCATCTTGCATTGGGGGGGGGGGTGGATTTTCATACTAACAGTTTGAAATGTTAAGAACATTTAAAATCACCTTACTCTTTGTTTTTTCCAGCTTCTTGTCGATTTATTTTCTTGGGTTTTCGGTTCATTTTCTGGTGCCATTTTCCATAAAGAGTTTCTATTGTACATTTGGTTTATATAAGTGTATAGGAGTGTGTATAATATGTCATAGTGTGTTGTAAATTTCAATTCAAATGTTGCTATTAACCTGCTGCCTTTACCGGAACTGTATTTCCTATTACAACATATGAATAACCATCCACTCTATAGGTTAGATCTTTTTCATGATAGTTAGATTTGCAGATCAAAGGATTTGTTTATCTCATCGAAAAGCTAAACGCATATCACGTCTTGTATCTATTCGTCTGCACGAAAGTGATCTGATCAAATCCCAGGAAGGTAAAGATTCCACTGCGACGCTGACTCAAGTTTCTTGTACGGCCGTAGTTATCTGTAACTAGATGAGAACTTATTAAAAAGGGAGAGTTACAGGAAAAGATGAAACCATGCAGCTTCCTGCGTGTCAATTTATTTTGAAATCAACACTCTGGACAAATAGTAGAAAAAACTTTAGCACATCCTTTCGTTAGTAGCTATAAAACTGTCTCTACAATCATTTGATTAATGTTCTACAATCAAAAGGGTGAAAGATGAGAAAGGCTATATACCGTTTGGGCCGATATAATCATCATATGGTCATCATTGTTAGATAAATTCTAGCAAGCTAAAATATATGGTGACCCATCATATTATTGCTAGATATCTACGTTTGAAGGGGAAATGTCTTGGTGAGGTGAAGCCCTCTTTAATGAGGATGGCAGGAAAGGGCTTGGTGAAGTTTATATACAATTGTCCACTACTTGGATTTCTATTATATTTGGATGCAATGTTTGTGAACATTAACGGTATTTTGTTCTCACAAAAGGAGAATATTCTAACTTAACTTTGTGGAGCATGTACTTCTTTATTTATCTTTGTACGGGTTAAGTTGACAGTGGTTGTCGCAGTGAGTTATTAGTAAAGGTATTTCCGCCTTAAGAGTCTATTTTTGTATGCCAGTGATGTATGGTAAGAAAACAACTATTTCTTTATATTGCAAGAAGAAATATCAATTGCTACTGAAATATAATTGTTTAATCCGGCAGGAAAAGAGGGGGGGTAGGGGGTGTTTGGTAAGTCTAATTGCAAGAGACAGACGAATTCAGATACATTGCTAAAACAGTTACAATTGCCTACATTTTGTCCCCGTTCAGTCCATTTGATGGGTCAGATGTCAGTGATGACAGGGGTATGGGATAAAGGCCGGACGTTAAAAGCAGTGCTGGATGTATTTTTTGTTCAATTTAGCAAAATTACAAATTGATTGTATAAATATAATATATATTATAAATAATAACGTTAAGTGACTCGAAGCCGCACGCATTCAATTGGTCGATTGTAAAAGAAAAATCATGGTTTTAATACTGAATGCATTGTTCACCTCAATTTCCAAATCTTCCATAATTCCAAACTTACCTTTTCTACCTATTTTAATGCTTCACTTATGCACTCAGCTATCCACCGAAAGGACTACTTGGCGTTAAATCGTTTTTTCTTTGCCTTTCGAAATTATTGTAAGATCTACTTTTTAGGTTAAGCAATGCCTCTGTGATGTTATAGCATGAATAATAATAATTTTTTCTCGGTAATGTACCATATAATTGCAAAATATACACAAAATTTAATTAATTGCAATATCACTGTCATCTTTTCATTGGGAGGAGATTGGTATCTGCCCCCTCCCCTTGAACACTTATATTTGAAGGAGAAAAAGACAAATGCTCGCCATTCCAAGGATTCTTTATTGTATTCCACGAAAGTGTGCATAAGCCTGCATTCGTGCAAACTGTTGAAAAGACAGTAGTTTGATATCAAAAACCTCAAAGGGCATTTGTGGTAATAAACTTTTACACCATATAGGCTTTATTCAACGATGGTTCTGAACACAACTTTAGTCAGCACGACTACATACCTTGTTTATCGTCAGATTACCATAAATGTATAAAGTTGGTTTATATTATTTATTGAACAGAAGCTTCGGTGGATTGATCTGTCAACTACCGACCACTTTTTTATAACCCTTGAAGGAGGAAATAAGCAACAGTATGCCATGCATATAGACGGATCGGGTGTTTAGACGTGACCTGGCGCATTCTGAGGCATATTTAGGCCATAAAACAGGTCTATAATTACTGTAGGTCTGCACGCAATATTGTGCTGATAACTGCTTTGTGTGTGTGTTCAAAATATGGGGCTTACTAGCTTGATTATTATGTCTGTTGTACCTTACCTGGTTTCCTTTATCACAAACAGTCGAACACGTATCGTTGGGGATACTGTTCAAGTGAATTCAAATTCACCTGCATTTTGGTGTTAGTAAATTTGAATTTGTCCGTTACCTTGTTAATCTCTTTCAGTTCTTGCTGTTTTCCGTCTTTAGCAAGAATATCTTCCCCTCGTGTGGTTTTCGGTCACGGATAAGTTTATTTAGCTTCTTCTGAACTACTCATTTTGTGGTACTTGTTAGACCATCCAAAAACTGACAATAATATTGCTCGTTGACTGTAGTTCCAGTGGCATTGTTGCTAGGACGGATTGCTAGAATAAATGAATTTTTCTGCGGTCCCTCATACCATACTGTTTTGGTGGGAACTTAAATTTCGTTCAGTTGATTTGTCTGTAACTGATAACTTGATTACCCTTTAATACTCAGAATCCTCAATAGTGTATACCAACGCCTACAAATGGCAGTCTATTGTTTTTGTGATCATTGGATTTTGTAGCAGTAAGGGTGAAGAATTATAACTTTGTTGATTTCCATTTCTCCCAATCTGTACCAGATATGTATATCCCAGAAGTATTTGTGCCTGCTGCTCAAAACAAGTATAGGCAAACCATGCAGTTCCAGGTCACATCCGAAAGATTGTTAGTATGATCATAAGAGGCACATCATCACCCATCCACTTAGTTTGAAGTTCATGAACATGACTGGGTATAGCTGGAGTTCCCATCAGATCCTTCGGAAAGGTTGATCATGGGCTAAATGAAGTGCCGCACGGCATACCTATACCATACGGTTCATACACCGAATGGGCGTGTGACAGTGTGCCAAATCAATAACACCATAGTGGTCATATCGCCAACCTTCCAGATGAGATCTGCAACTGTCAATCCTCTGGACATTTGAACGCTACAAAAATGAAGAAATGGTTTGGTAGTCCTATTTACGTAGACTTCAATCAAAGAAGACAATATTCCCACAAAAAAATGATAAGCGCCTCTGCTGATAAACTTTACAAAATGACAACAAAGTTGGATGCAGGAGGCAGCAAGGTCATGTCACTTGAGTGGCTGAATTGTAATCCAATGATCCATCTTAATAAATTGACAAATTGTGACAATGATGACACGCTTGCCAAATGTCACTATATCAAAATGTCCATCCTTATAGGAGGTTTAACTCTGGGTTTGTCCTGATAACTACCACACTGTCATATGATCCCCATTCAAATGAATTGAAGCCAATATTTACTAAAGACCAATAGTATTGTAGGAAATGAGGGAATATATCAAGCCCGACTTGCATTCTCTATAATCCAGCTTTCTGGGGGTTCTTTTTCAGGATGATGAAGTTATTATTGTGCATCACTTTACTGCTGGCCTCATTGACTATTTCCAGTACAAGTGCACGCGGAATATCTCTAGATGTTAATGGAGATCATGTCTGCACGAGAACAGAGAGGTATTTTATATTTTATAGCTTTATGTCGATGTTTGTATTAAAGTTGTCTCAAGGATGAACTAGCTGTGCAACCGTGAAACCTCCGAAGGTTGCGGTGTAGCACACTAGCTACACGCCAAAAACGCTTATAAATATTACACTCTAAACAAGTTTGGCAAATATCTTACCAAATAGTGGCATGCCTATGTATTCCAACCAAATTTGGGTAAAGTTTTGCTACAAAACAAGAAATATTAAGACCGTTTAACTACTTTAATTGCCAAAAAGTGATATATTAGTCACAATTGTCTTCATTTTCCCTTCTACGCATTCGTACAATTGGGTTCTTGAGAGATATATGAAGTCCTGTTGATATATGGAGTAAATCGCAGATGTAGTAGTCTGAGTAGAACTGGCATCTTGCCGATTAGAATGCCCCTGAACTGCCCATGCTCCTGAACTGCTATTTATTTGCGCATTAAACACTCATTTGTGAAAATGTAAAATGTTCTGATCGATTGGCATGTGAGATAGTTATTAGGATTGATAAGTGACTGCAATATTATTTACCTAACAGTAGTTTATTCTGGACTTAATATTGTCGATATTCTGTGATAGAATCTATCAAATAAAATTGTGGCAATTAATGGCCTCCGCACGTAGTCAGTTTATTATCTATGCTCTACTGTCAACAATTACGGTATTTTTAAGATATCTTTGGAACTCATCATACGTAATCGTTTGTGAACAAACTGCAATCAAAATACAATCAATAACTTTATGTCTGCTTGTTTGTACCTGGTTGTTTGCTTCTGTTTTAATAAACATGAAAAGTATATTTACACAACGAGATTGCTGTTATGGAGCCTAGCCTAAATTGAACATGTATTACCTGAGAGCAAAGCAATCAAAGGACTGTGTATTCTGCCTGATGCTATGGAATGGTATTGTATGATCAACTTTATATCCAACAAAGAAATTACATGCTTGTAGATAAAGAAAACCCAAAGGTAAGAAAATAAGCACAATAAATCATAAATCATAAAAACACTACAACACTAAAGACGATCTAACAAAGAAAAGCATGTGTACACGCAATCAACACAGTACAGACCAGACATTGCCAAGTTGCAAACACAGCAAACAAGGAAATAAAAATGGCAAGAAGAATGATTAACGATAAAAAGACGAGTAAAAAAAGTATTAACGGCGTGCCCAGAAAAGACGAAGTGTTGCGATTCGTGTGTGTTCGAATTCTACCGCTGTGTGGAATGATACAATTACTAATGTTGTGATATAGGGTGTGGCTAATATCCTTTAACACTAAATTTGCCCACTTTCATAGACTTGTTCCACCGTAGGTAAACATTTCCCAATAACCCGACCGACCCGCTTGATAGTATCATCTGCAACCCTCTTAAATGTCTTATTTGTGTTACCAACCCATGATGTCATAAAGTATAAGACCAGACACAACCAATAATGGAATGATAAAATATAAATGAAATGTCCTGATTTATGTTAATAGAAGTATTACTTACGCAAAAAACAATACACATGTGGTTCAGACGTTTAGTTTTATACTCGACGTGAGCATCCTACCTCAGATGGTCATCAAACATTACTCCCATTTACTTTGTAACCACTAACTCTATCCACTAGCATATCCTTAATAACAAGTGGTTCAGACACCTTCCCATTTACCTCCCGGAAGTCAAAATCAATTTCTTTGTCTTACTAACAGTTATTCAAGGTAATTTCTATCACAGATATTAACTAAATCAGTAAGTTTGCTTACGGTAGCTTCTATCAACATCTTTCCTAATCAAACAAGTTAGAGCAGAGAATTCAGGAAACTTAACAAGAGGACAAAATGGGGTCTGTAGAACGTATGTTTGAAGTATACAACTTAAAGAGGGGAAATGTGCAAACACAGTGTCCTGTTTTTTAATTAATAACAACAGACCTAACGTTACGACCAATACGAACAGACAGTGAACGGTTGGTTTGTAAGATAATCTGTAAGATAATCTAAGACCCAATGTTCCAGCGCATTTGGGACGGCGTCCATTTTAAGTAGTAGATCAGCCAAAATATGAGGTTGTATAATATTGAATGCAGATGAGAAATAAAAAAAAAACATGCGGGCTGGGACAGTATCAGATCTAAAATATTCAAGATGAAAATACAGTTTGTCCAGTTTGCACAGGATAGCATCTTCAGCATTACAATCGTCTGTTTGAGAAAATGGAGATCATCCATGAGATTAGCAGTTAGCTTCTTCAAATAGTGTAAAATAAATCGTTCACATAATGTAACTCCGACGGAAGTGAGGGTAACTGGACGAAGATTGTTCATGCTAGTTATGCGTGATATTTTAGGTACCGAAATAATACAGGATTGCTTCCAAATATGAGGAATGGATTGAGTTTTGAAACCCAAATTAACAATAAAATGAAAAATATATGATAATTGACGGTTACAATGTTTAAGACACACGGTGAGTTTGCCGGGGAAGGCTGCCTTCGATGCATTCATTTGAGGGAACTAGTGGAGCACTTCGTCCTCTGTAATGGTCATAAGGGAGCAGAACCCCTAGAAGTTGCATTAACAAGTCGATCATCTTCTTTCGTAAAATCTTGACAGTCAAATCGATTATAGAAGGAGTTAAAGCTGATTATAGCATAAAACGGGGAAGAATATTGTAAAGGACAGTGTTTTAAACTTTTGTTAGCATAACCGCTCACCATACGCATACCGCTTTAGACACTCTTAATATTACTTGTAGTAAAATGTTTTTCGATTTTCCTTTTAGAAACATCCTTATCACGTTTTATCACAACATTTATTTCCTTCTGAATCAATTTTTAGGTCTTTATTCCCTTTCTTGAATACCCTTTCTTTCTATTAGTGAAATGTTTTACTTCGTTAGTGACCCAGGGTTTGTTGTGTGGATAACATTTGACCTTTTCGAAGGAATGAAAGCGTTCTCACAAAATTCAATGTAAGAACTGACAGTATCAGTCAATTCGTGAATATCTGAGGCAGAATTAGCAAACATGTATCACTCTGTATAATGAAATCAGTTGGAGCTGATCGTGTGCTTCATTGCCATGCTTGGCACTCTCTTATGCTCATATAAAAGAAGAGAACCACTATGTTAAAATGTTCTTTTCTTTATAGGTCTAGAGTTACATAGACCTTATGTGGCCTCCGTATTATTTTATGGCCGGACCACGCTATGCAGGGGCGTATCCAGGATTTTCTAACCCGGGGGGGCGCGAATTACTATCTAAGCGGAGCGCCACCATCGGTTGGCGCGCAGCGTACAAGAAAATTTCTTGCTTTGATACCACCCAGATCACCGGAAATGGCACTTCTCGGGCTTGAAAATGACCAACCATATGTACACTTTTTGCCTGAGAACCAAGTACTTCCCAATAGTTTTTTTTCCATCCATAACCTTTTTGAAGATTGGTCACCAGTCAAAAATCATGTTCGAACTCATCGCATGTCCTGTGGATGATTGCTTTTGTAGGTGATTCTACGTCGCGGCCCACAATATCCGTCAGCCCCATTTTTCAAGGTTTTAAGCCCATTATTCGTTCATAATTTGAAAATTCACATTTCTCGTGAATAAACTCACTTCAAAACATATCCATAATGTTGTACAAAATTTCATCTATGGACAACCAATATAGAAAAACCTCCTTGAACCCCTAACAGAGCGGTCAAAATTACACGAGTAGAGGAAAGTGTGATGAAGAATGTTGGTCAGAAATTTTGGAAAATTCAGACACAGTTAATTTCTTGGTGTACAAATATTAAAACCTGTTATAACGGCTATTATAAAACTTGGTTGAAGGAAATGAAAAAATAGCATATATTTCCGAAACCGAACACTATACACATAATCGTAGGAGGCGGGGTGCAGCCCCTAATTCGCCATTACTATTGTAAAAGAGAGTTTTGACATATTTGAACCTTCATGCCTTTCTCCATGTACATAAGACATTTCGTCGTTGCATGCGATGTAATAACCGATGCTTGCTTATATGATATTGACATTAACATGTTGAACGCGCGCGAAGCGCGCGAAAATTTTTGGTTATTTTTTTCGGGCAAGTCGGACAGTTTTGAGGCTTTTCATCCTGGAACGCCATTTTCATGCTCACTGATATGATGTGATATCTGCTGTTTGCTTTACAAATTCGAACAGGCGCGTAGCGAGGAATTTGCCAAGGGAGGGGCGAAGCCTGTAGGCAAATTATCTAAGCGTAGCGCCACCATAAGTTGGACCGAAGCGTACAAGCAAATATTGGCCGAAAATGCCTCCCAGATCGCTGGAAATGACACTTCCCAGGCCTTGTAAGTTGCATCTAAGCACTTTCTATTCTGAAATTACTAGCGATATCATAAAAAAATAAATGCTGAAGGGGGGGGGGGCGGTCGCCCCTTCCCGAAATGCGTCATGTTCCCCGACGACACGGTCGAGTTCGAGACCAGCCACAGTTGGTTTCATAGCACAATTCTACAATTGTTTAAGGCGTATACACACACGCGCGTTATGATAGACCATATATAGTATAGGCCTATATATAGATCATGAGTGAGAGAGGAAAAATGGAAACGTCAAAAATGGAGTTGTCGGTGTAAGGGGTAGGGTGAGGCACACGCCCCTTCAGAAATCCTTGATCCGTCACTGGCTACCCGGCCATGTGTATATAATAGGGATCAGCGCTGTAATGATGTCACTCTTTCTCTTCCCGGTGTCTTGGCGTTTTTCTTTTACTCCCTCCTTTTCTCTTTTTTCTCTCTTTCTTCTTTTTCTTTTCCCTTCCTTCCTCTCCTCCTCCTCTTTTTTCCCCTCTTTTTTCCTTTCTTCTTCTCTTTTTTTTCTCTCCTCTTTTCTTACCCGGGGGGCGCGCGCCCCCAACGCCCCCCCCCTGGATACGCACCTGCTATGGCCCCTAACATTACAGTTCCAACATAAAGAAATCCATACAAGTCTATGGAAACTACATATTGAGAGGTGTTCCTATTTTTCTATGAGTTTGTTGTAACGGTAGACTAACCATGCATATATACTGAGGTTACAATACCCCTTTCTACTTCCCTGCCGCTGTTCCTTACATTTCCTCCTCCCCTTTCCATTCCCATAAGATTAAATAAACGGAATAATTTGTTTCATTCCAATATTACCAGTATTTATACTTTTAATATTAACAGCTACCAGATTACGGTCTCAACTTCATTCGCTGAATCTTATAATGTAAACTATTACAGTAGATGTTGGGATCTCTGGGACTGGTTCAAGTGCACCAAGACAAGGTATGATATCATTACAGAATTGTTTGCAGAAATTACAAAAAGCCATTCCACATGTGGAATTTCAACCGGTAGTCAGGAGGGCATCAGGTTTATGCATATAAGTGTACTAGGACTAACGGGAACACTCCTCCCATTTTGAAAATTGTCATATCGTGATAAACACTTGAGGTCTTATGAATATGCATGATTAACGATAAATTCAGTTGTAACATTCCTTTTTTCCCGTAATGAACCATTTCTAACATATATATGTATATATATTATATTTCTAATATATATATATATATATATCTATAT
>JAIPMN010002216.1:0-14891 GCA_020650975.1 Apostichopus californicus
CTGTGAGAGGCGGATTAGAATCTCGGAAACCTGATACCTCGCGGTAACGGTACCCAGATCCGTATGCTGTTTATAGCTAAGGATGAGAATGCCACATTCAAGAAATGAAAATGTTGCCGCTGTGAGAAGAGGGCAGCATTGTTTTTATTTTTAAATCGGGGAATACGTTGAGACAAGATTAGCAATTTCCTAGCTGAGAGAGTGCCTTTAAGCATTTTGTTTTTGTATCTTTTACTTAAATTGTTTAGAACTCACTAGTGGGGAACAAATACTAAACAGACACTTAAAGAGAAACAAACAGTTCTTTCTTTTTCTTGCCATCCTGTACCTCCCCCCCCCCCCCATGGATGTCATCACCAGACTTCCCTAATCACCCGGTTCTTCACATATGCAAGGACACAAACTTATCCTTACCTGTTTTCTAAGGCTTTTAATCGTGCGGACATCCGTCTCATTTTGTTCCTTCATGTCTTTGTTCTCTCCTCTCAGTCTCTCCAGCTGTTTATCAGCCACTGAGACTAAATCAGCGATGTAAGGGTCATCTACCTTGTAGGCAAATGAAGGGAGCCAAGACTGCTCTGAGTGGGGAATGGTTGCATCTATTTCCATTCTTTGCCTACGAAATGGAATACTCCGTTTCTTACCTCCTGCAAAAATGAGGTAAAACAAATGAAGACATTATTCTGATGATTACTGTATTAAGCTCACTAGCATAAACTGGCAACAGCAGAAATTACAAAACAATAATGGAACTTACGGCCACATGTGGAAGTTGAACCAGTCGACTGTTTGGTAATATATCTACACCATCGGTACTCAACGCTTCAGTATTGTATGCACTACCATGCTCGGTGTTACAATATCTGTACAATTGGTACAGTAAACGATGGTTGTAAATTATACAAATTCTGCAAAAATGGTGCTCCATATCAAGTGGAATGACTTTGCACAGTTAGAAGTCAATTTCTATATCTCTGCACACATGGTACTATATGCTTATAGGTGCACTGACAAATAATATGACCAATGACAGGTCATGGTCCACTCTTGTATTAAAGTACAGATCTGTATTTAAGTATAATACCAACACATTTGGGACTACATATCAGCAGCTGCTGTACAATATTTTGCACAATTGGTACTTGATTCCTATGCCTATGATTTCTGTACAAATGGTAAGTTTTGGTTTTATAGGTGCATTGGCATTATTAAAACAATGGGTACTTCATTCTCTTTTCAGTTTCAATAATTCTAAAGTAAGCACCTGAGGTTAACACCAGTTATTAAAAGGAGAAACAATCCTAACCATTATCAATGGTCTAAAGATGTGCTTCTGATCAACAACATCCCCAAACAGCTGAGAAAATTATATTTTCCGTCTGGAAGACACGGTTTTAATGACACGACTACAGGACTTGAGCAAGTATAAACACAATATCATAGAGAGAGTTGCGCTTGAATTGGTATGGTCAAGTCTTGTATTGTTCATTTTTCTCAATAAACATCTTTTTCTAGTCTGCTTAGTTTAAAACACGTTTTTAATATCATAATTTGCAATAATAATCAAAGCATTTTCTTCATTAACAAGACTGTTTACTTTCACATTGAAATTAACATAAAAATAAAACAACAACTCCTAGTGGCACTATGACATCCCCCATTGACAAAATGGTAGCTCCCTAACAGAAATTCTAAACCTCAAATTTACACATATCACCCAAACAGAGCAAGATTGTTCAATGACTTTCTCCATTGACAAAAGCATCAAGCTACCATGTACAATAAAGGTGACCACTTAGTGTTGTATCTCCATTAGTGAGACCTTAACTTAAATGTCCTTTTCAGTACTGTACCTGGTGTTTGGACAACTGCATGTAAATTCTTTTCCTGAAGTTGAAGGATTTTATCAGCCTTGCTCTTCGAATCCTGCTCTAGCGATCGCACTTTATGAACGTACTGAGAATTCAGGAAACGTAGGTCAGCGTTCTCATGTTCAATTTTACGGATTCTCGTTTTCAAGTCTTGACTCGTGGACTGAAGCTCTTCCTGTGCTCGTATCAGCTGTTGGTGGAGGTCGTTATTCTCTCGTACCAACTTGGCATTTTCTGTTCGATAGGGTTCAACATGCTCTTCCCACCTACCTGATGTTTTCAATGTTTGTGATGTCTGTTTGTAACAAAAAGAAATGGATAAAAGCTTCTGATTCCCTTTACCTTACTTGAGAAAACTTAACTGTGGGTAACAAATACTTATAAACATCTACAGTACAGCCTATGTGATACACTTAGTTAAAGAACACTGAGATTAGTCTAACACTATTTCAAAGAGGTAGCCAGGCAAAATGTTTAGTTGTACATTGAACTGTAATGTACAGAATGTCTTACAGCAGGCTGTCCATCTCTAGAGCAGGATGATATTACTCAATTTTGTAAAATTATGACACAGAAAATAAGTACTCTAGTTACCACAAAAGCAAAAGTTTATAATGGTTGATTTATTTCCTTATATATGCTGATAGCAGGCTACTTTTCTTTGGAATCCAAAATGGAGAAAATTAATTATATTAGTGAAAAGGTAATTTTGACCTATAGTTCAATAAACGAGGCATTGTTCAATTCCGTTGAAGGCCTATATTTCATTTCTCACTATGCCAAGGTTTGCATATTTTTCCAGCTATCATACAATACCTTTTGCCCCCTTACCTTCAATTTTGACTCTTTCAAACTCTCTGTGGTGTGAATAAGATCATTGAATAGCTTCTCTACCAGAGGAAGTGATTCTATTCCCAAGGGCTGTTTGTATCCAAGCTGGTCAAGCCTCTTACGGAGGGAGACAAACTTTGCTTCTGCCATTCCACTCATGATTGATGATATCTCTGAAAAATGTTAGGGTAAAAACAATGCATAATTACTGTACATAAAGTACTGTAGGCCTTACACTAGGTCTACATAATATATAGTTTTTGTGCACTACAATATGTCAGTTACATTCATTGAAAATCGACCAATTGGGCAGTAACTGTTGTTTCTTATAAATACCACTGACCCAATCATCTTGTGTTTATCACACATTACATCTTCCTCAAAATGTTATCAAGAAACAGAGCTTGGAAGGATTGTCATTCATTTGTAAGTGTATGTTATAATTACATAGCCTAGGACCAGACCAGAAAAGTACTTATTTATTCTGGTTCTTCTTCCATCTGATACAAGTTAAAGTGCACTCTGTTTTTGCTGTATTTGCTACAGTTAACATTTTTATTAATTATTTGATATGTAATAATACCCATGGATGGAATTTAGAAACTAAACTTCACTAAAACTAAACCTAACTGTAGTTTAGAATAGGTTAGACCATATCCTAAGTATTGACCAGTATTAAGAATTTAAGTTTTAGAATTCCAACTTATGGTAGGCTAATAAACAGTTCTTCCCAACAACAAAGAAAAGCTAATCAAACTTCTAACTCAGCCCTATTAACGAAATCAAATTTTAGTATGACTAGTATGTTATCCTTAGATTACCCTAGGCTATTATGCCTCAAACATTGCTTCACACTAATAAAGTTCATTTCGCAGAACTAGGTCTTGTATAGAATTAAGTATTTGATACAACTGAATTTGACATACCGTTTCCTCGAAATTCGTAGTATCATCTCATAATTCGTAATATGTTTAGAATCCTTCTTTTTGTATATTTCATATTCAAATGTCATATGAACATAAAACTAAGTCTCGAATGCAGTACGTGCATCAAACCCCTCTAAAAAGAGAATTTTATACGCGATTGGACCGCTGACCATTGACCGGAACCCGCCATAATATTTGAACAATTATACGGAAGCGTTGAAACTTCTAAGGCCTCTCTGACATGCATAGTGCTAGTGCAGTTGGGAAGCAGACCCAAGGTTCAGACTAATCTCCGTGTTTTCCAACTCGAGTGTATCTTTAGATGTTGTAACTAAGTTAACTATGCACGACGTTTATTACAAATATTGGATCAGCTTATATTTCAACTCTCAAAACGAAGAGGCAACAAGAGATAAAATATTATAAGGGTTTGGATGTATGATTGTTGGGATCGATCCTACCTGCGGAGAATGCTTCAAGTCAGACGGACGTTTACGCGTACCGGAGTGCCTCATCAGTGAAAGTTACTGTTAATATAACTCAGTTGCACACAGACGTGTCCTTCCTGTTAAGTTGTTTATTTGTCTCTTGTGTTGAAATTTAAAGTTTCAGTTACAGCTGACCTGCTCCGCCCAACCTGCAACTCCACTCTACAATAGGACCGTTCATCTGGTCGTGATACATGTCAAACAATGCATTAAAACCAATTTCAATTGTAATTAGCTTAACAGGACTGGCTATAAAGCCATTAGCAACCCGCGTCGTACAAAAATGATAGTAACCAACCAGAACTTAGACATACCCTTACTAATACATGGCATATTGATATGTTCAACCTAACAACAAAGAATCCTGCAAAAAATCAACAATAGTTTCAAAATAAATGGATGATCTTCAATGCCACTAATGCGCATTTAAATTACGTTAAGTTTACAAAGAGAAGCCTGTAAGCATATCAATAAAGAAGTGTGATATACGCTTCCGTACTTTTTAATAGATCAGAGTTCACTTGTTTCTATTTGGCGCCATCACTTTTTCAGACAGAGTTAGTTGCCATGACAGCACGTGTACATGTTTTGTGTACGACCCATAGAAATTTCTGTGGGGTTCTAATCAATTTACTCAGATCATATCTTAGAGCTGTGTACATTGTTAGTAATACCGTACGTTAGGACATGAACTCCGACCATACTGAATACTGTAACCTGTTTAAATGTGATCAACTGAAACAAAATAAAACCCGGTAACGGTAAGAAAGTCGTTCACTGAATATACAAAAGTATGATATGATGATTAACGTGTCCGTATTGGACTTACTCTCTTCAGATATGCACGATGAATACGATTGCTATAGCTTATCCACGGAGACAAAGCTGTTTCGCAAAACTAGGGCTAATGTTAGCGGCTGTCTACAATTACAAACTAGCGATTAGCACAAAATTGACGTTGGCCTTTTGTAGAGTAACCTGATTGGAGAGCTATCCCCATTAGCCTAAATGTACAACCTATGCGTAAATGCCATAGTATTATTAAGTTCTAATATTGCTAACGTTTAGGGCTATAGTAGCATGGACATGGACAATTCCGGACACCTAAGCCTTAAAACACCCCAAAACTATATCTTCTGGTATAAATCACCTGAAAATATACTTGATATGGTGGGAGAAGTGTGTTATATTACGATACACGGCCAAACTTTCTTTCCTGCAAACTGTTTTCACGTTGTATTCCAAGAAGATTCTTGTGATTGTGGAACTGGTATTTCTTTGCTAGAGTATTGCTAATTTTAGGACACACAGTCCCACAGTGTGGCGCTGGTGATAAAATTGGTGGCGCAGTTGCTCTTTCAGTAATTATAACAGACTTCATAGATCTCCGTCGTTTTATTGAAAAATATGTAAGTATTTACTTGCACACGGGTCATTTCGTACTTTTTGGTGAAATTTGGCTCTTCCTGTAGGTTGTCATGGTGAAATCGTGCATTTCTTAGGGGTGTCCGAAATTGGCAGCGTTCCGAAATTAGCAATACTGACTATATAAGTAAGAACGTAGGCTACACATTGATTACAGTATTCTGTTACATAGAAAGATAGGTTTTAGGTTATCAGGTTTAGGCAAGTGTAGCAAAAATTGACATCAACAAAACTTTGCTGTGAATCAATGCCATTCAGAGTTTTTGATGCATTTGGTTAGAAATTTAATTTATTTTCAGATTTTCGGTGTCATAAAAAACTGTACTAGGCCTAGGGGCCTACTACTATAGTCAGTATTGCGAAGTTCGGAACACTGCGAAGTTCGGACACCCCTAAGAAATGCACGATTTCACCCTGATAACCTACAGCAAGAGCCAATTTCACGAAAAACTATGAAGCTACAGTTATTTTCTCTCCAAAATAACCTGTGTGCTAGCAAGTACTTACATATTTGTCTCTAAAAGGAAGTTATAGTTTTGGGGTGTTTAAATCTTAGGTGTCCGAACTTCGAAGTGTCCATGCTACTACTACTACTACTACAACTAGGCTATGATATAGATTGTACTTCTTTCTTACAGTACATTTGGTGGCAAAATAATTCTCATGATTAGCCGAAAATATTTGGTTTTTTAGATTCCTGTTAAGTTCCATGATGTGTTTTGTAAAAAAATAAATAATATGGGAGTATATGTATTTTACAGGAAAGTGTAAATGGTATGTTACATCACCTTTAATTCATATGAATCTGATATTGACATGCTATGGGACACCACTTACTATTACAATATTCAAAGTACCACATTAAAAATTTTCACTTTATTTATCAATGTTTTGTTGTGATTTTCTATCATTCTCTTTACAAACAAGGTGGTAACCGTGTGCGAAGATGGCAGAATGGAAATATGACCTTGCATTAGTGAACACGTTGACAGACAAGAAAGTCCGCAGCCAGGCATGGTAGGTGATTTATGATTGGCTTAGTTCTTGATAAGATTCTAAACTTTCACAGGCAATTCAATAAAAAGATGACAAAATGTAACAATTTGCAAGGGTATAAAAGAAAATCCATATGTTGCATGGTTAATTTTTCATCTGTGGAAAGAGTGTTCTTCTATTTCATTATCAAATTAAGATCATATTAAAAGAAAGATTGTTTATAATTACTGACAGCAAGTTCCTTTGAAAATTTTCAGTTTCAGGTCAAATCAATCATTTAAGCAGCTTAGCTACACGTGGTTTATTAAGAGCATTTTATTCGATTGGACAAAACTGCAAGCTTGAGTCAATCACCTACTGTAACATCCCTGCATGGAATTAACTGGACATGTTTGTATGTTTCTGAGTACCTTAAAGGCATGATGTCACCAAGTATATTTGTTAGATTTCAGCATGTGTTATATTCATGGTTAAATTTATGCTACACTAGTACACTTACTCTTACTTTACTTACTTTACTAAAAAAACTGTGCATTTTATGTCAACTTTGATGTTGTAATCAACTCTAGATCTCAATTACTCATAGTTCTGTCAATATGCATAAGCAATGATGTATCTGTGATGTTAGTGATTACTGACCATTGCTGTTACACACATTATTGAATGTTTTTAATTATGATTTTAAATAAAAAATAATAAATCAGTCAAAGAAACCTTTCAAAGAAAATGTATCTCATTGCCATATTAACAAAATTAACTAATTAACTAATTTTTTTTTTAAAGAAGAAAATGTTATTGACCAGTGCATTCAGTTATCCTCAACCTTGCTGAACAGGAATGATAAAAGTAGAAAATTTACTTTTGTAAGTTCTTCCTAATTTCACAGTTTCTCTAATTAATGGATGACAGAAGTTTGTTTAATTATTCTTTTCCAGGTACAAGGAAAGATTAAAGACAAAATTCTTAAAAAACAGGAAACCTGGTGACCTGGATAAATCTCTTGTTGGAGGTAAATGGCAGTTTGCTCACGATGGACTGGATGATTTCAGAGATGGACTTCCACCAAATGTTGAGGGATCTATAATGGTTAAAGTGAGTAATACAGTATGCAGGGCAAATATTCAAGGATTTGTTCTGATCGTCAACCAGGTCTAACTTCTTGGTTGTCTGTCTGAAAAATATAGCGAAATAACGAAGAACAACCAATATGTACGCTGTGTGAGGGATGTGTAGGTTTGGTTAATACAACACCAGCTTTGGGCTTCAAGTTGATCATAGGCCTACCACTATATTTGTTTTAGTTAAGTATCTTTAAAGTGATGGAGGTAGATAGCAAGTTATCTTTTAACCTATTTGGGTGTATTTAGTTACATTGCAATGTGAATTTGATGTAAATTTGTCGTCCATCAGACGACCTCCAAAGCTGAATTTGGTTCTCCCAACAGAAAGTTGGTCAGCTCAGATGACCATTAAAACTTTGCCCTGGTATAGTTTATTTTAAATCAGATGTGAAAAGATGGTTTCTCTATTGGTATTCCTATGTGCGATTTTAACCTTTCATTTGTTATCCAATATAGTGTATTTTAGTTAATATGTATTTATGTAGTAATTTTCGGTTCTGGAAGTACCAAATACCCTCATTTGGATTCAAAAAATATAGAGCTAAGAATTTGACTCATAAAAAATTGTGAAAATATATATATTTTTTTAGGTCAAAGTTTGTTTTGTTTTATTCTTGCTTTAGTATTTCCATGCTTCAATTTCTCATTTGTTTCTTTTTATACCTCAATTAGGGTTGCAAGCAGCTAGAACCAAACCTTTATGGCGACAGTTACAATAAATACCCGATGAAGAAATCCCTGAGCAAAGGAAGATTTACTAAAGAAGAGGTAGCATACTCCAAAGTCACTCCCCTTCAACAGCAGAGGCGTGATCATATCAATGAGCTTGAGGCTGGACTCCTACAGCATCCACTGGCCCTCTATCCGCATCTTGAAGAAAGCATTCCACCAGATGTAAGTCCCTCTTTTCATGTTGTAAATATTAAGTTTAATCAAGGATGTTTAGTCTAAAGGAGTTTATTGAAACAAGAAATTGTTTCTGTATTTCCATTTAGACGACTAAATGCTTGGAAAAAAATGTCTTCTGAGCAATGGGCAGACTTACAGAGATTCTTGGCCCCATGTGTCGAAAAAAAAAACAATCTGAAATCAAATCCTGGTGTAACCTTGAAATGCACTATGAAACGCTGATGATTACAGCTTCCTAGTAGGTACCCATTTCTTGCTTCTTGTAACATATTTGGGTTTGGTGGCAAGAACCTGCTTTTCTAAAAGTCTCTCGCATGCAGTGTAAACTCTAATATTTGGTCTCTTCAGGTCTTTGAGGACGTAGTTGATATTCTGGACCCTGAGATGAACATGTACAGTGATGATGAGGAGGATGAAGAAGAGGATGAAGGTGGCTTTGGGGAACAATTTCTCAACGAATCATCGGTGGTAAACTCATCCTCAGAAAAAGGAAGTAAAGAAGTCAAACCAGAAATGAGAAATTCAACAGAGTAAGAATATTAAAAATATTACCTCTACATCTTTACAATTCCATGAGGAAGAATCTTGATTTTAATTTACCAGTTTGACTCTGAGTTTTTGTGTTAAAGCTTGTGGATTGGCTTTCATTATAACTACTCATGACTGAAAATCTGAAAATACACATCAGTAAAAATGGTAGTTCGTTTTGTATCAGTGTCACAATGGAAACTTATATTTTTTTTCTCTCCAAACAAGCTGTTCATTTTCTGAATTAAAAGGATGAAACTTCATCAGTTAAAAATGTATAATACATGATTAATTTGGCTGCAAGGGCCAGAGAAATAAATGAATGGCTTTGTTAATATGGAGTTTAAGAAAATTATTACAACTGTATAAAAACAATTAACTATGTAAAATATGCAGCTGTAGGTGAATGCATAAACATTTTAGACATTTCTCTTATTACTCTTAGTTACTAAGTACTGCTTGATTTGCCCCAAATGTGGCAAGTACGATATTTGATAATGATCTTGTCAATATTTTGCAGCAGTCTGATAAATGATGGTGAAGTGAAGAATCCTTACCGTTGGTTACCGAAGAAGGAGGAGCAGGTGGTAGATGACAAACGATTGAGACAACGGCGCCCTCAGTCACCCTCACAGGATGAACACATCAAAAATGTCACAAAGGAGTTCTGCGACTGGGTCTCTGGCTTGGGTGGCGAAAGCAACAACATCGAGGAAGCCACAATACACAGTCTATTCGCCAGCGGCTACGAGACCAAACCGGCTCTGTCCGTGCCGATCCACGTGGTAGAACTGACCAATGTACCGCAAGAGCTGAGGATGTCTGCCACAGTCTCTCACGAGGAACCGCGGGTGCAATCGCTGCAAGATATAGAACAGACTCAGAAACAGCTGGTGAGTCTGGAATGTCATAAATGTTCATCTGCTGAGGATCTTAGGTCTGCGATTAACTCCAAGATATCAGTGTGATTAGTGTGCACCTTACTGACACTCACACACAAACACACGCATACATACACGCACACAAACACACAAAAATAGGAAACTAAGAGGAGAAAGAGCTACCTGCCACTATAGCATAAATTGGTAATAGCATCAGAGCTGAAAAGTATTTTGTTGAAGAAGAGAATGTAACTTTTGATACCTTTTCAAATGGTAATTTTTTATGGTAATATCTTTTGATTTCTCGTACCTCTACTTGTTCTACAATAATCTCCCATCTGAGCTTGCATAGGGAGAGGGGTGGTGAAGAGAACTGGAGGATTAGGAGTGGGGAGGAAATAGCTCATATCCACCCTAAAAGGAGACCATGGTAGAGGGGATTGAATGGAAGCATGTTGATTCATTCTGGGAGGACCACAGTCTTTCTCACTCTTGTAGACTATGATACCCCTTGGATTCTTCCCTGGGTCAATTCTATTTCCAGCTTTATAATTTCTTACATATTTTATCATATGAATGACTGTGTCTGCTGTTTGTAGATCTGTTTACAGATTGTACACTTTACACCCATATGTTTTATTGTTTCAGTATAACAAAGGCTACACACCCAGCTGGATAAAATCTAAATATGGGGCTTGGTATTTAGATCCGTCATCCTGGAAACTAAGAAGAGCTGATGAGGTGAGGAGATATTATATTGCTTTTTACAGTCAAATCCAAATCTATTCGAAAAGGTCATTCTGGTTGCACTAACATGATAGCATTTCCCACCCCCACCGTCCTGACAGTATGAACAGTTCCTAACCTTCATTTGACGGAAACCGGATATGCATACCGTTAGTACAAGTTATTTGAAGCAAAAACTTTAAATAATTGTTTTCTTTATCCTGTATTTGGCTAGGCCTCCTAAGCAACCCCGGCTCCAAAGCTATAGCCCCTCTCACCCTCCATTCAGATATGTGATTATTGTGTGTGTTTGCTTATAATAAGTAACACTTTTAAACTAGTCAATGCAACAGGTGTGTAATTTCTTACCATTTCTTATCAACAGTTTGATACTTCTTTTTATAACCCTTATGTCCAAAAATCATGTCCACCCCCCCCCCTCCTCAAGGGCCATATCAAATAAAATCTAAAAGCAAGAAAATAACTTTGCTGTTTGTGATATCTTAATGGCATCCAAAATTAGTCTTTTTATTTTATATACTTTTTTTTTTTATCAATTTCATTCATCATCGGTCTGCTTAATCTTTTTCTATGAAAGCCTTTGGAAGATCCTCAATCTATCAAAGACAAAGAGATGTCGGAGTCGAAGAAAAAGAGTCTGGCCATGGACGAGCAGCTGGCTCCACTCCACGGAGCTAAATCTTTCAAAGATTTTGTGGAAAAGAAGGACACTCGAGTCCCAGAGGTTAGTAAAATGAGAGGACAAATTTGGTTAAAATATGTCTTACTTTGGATACAATTTTTTGTGACGGAATCTCATCTTCTAGAACAAAGTAGGAACTGGTGAATACAGCTTTTAAGCAAATAATCGTGTTGAAGTTTATTAACCTACAATGAAAATCTTTTTGTCTGATTTGTCTCATACAAAAATGAATCATTTCCCCCTTTTTGTCATGTCCTTGGAAGGGTGAGGGTGGAGAGGGGGGGGTAGCTTAATAGATTATGTGGCCAATTGGTACACTATTTTAGTGTTGGTATCTCTTGGTCTTGAAAAGGTTAGAAACTAGTGAATACTGTGAAAGGTTTGGGAATATAACCCTATTTGCAACGTATGTTATGATCTCAGAATTTATTATATCATACATTGACAATGAATTAAATATGCAAGGTCGGCCTTATGGTTCTAAGCACTTTTTTTTTAACTGGTATTTTTACCACCTGATGATTTGTCTAAAGAAAAGTACAATTTGTTATCAAAAACCATAACATATTTGGAGCCAGAAAAGATAGGATCCCAGTTTTCAAGCTAGTAGGAGCTTTTTTATGTTTGCGATACCGAACAAGGAAATAAATACGGGATAAAAGACACCCCCCATGGCTTTGGGAACAAAAAGTAACATTTTTCTGGAGGAGTAGGAGGAGGAGGATTATGAGATGGAGACAAATCACATCAACAGAAATCACAAATTTAAAGCAGAGAGTTGCACTGTTTGGTGTCATGTAGTCTCCTTTATAAAACTGATGACGATTCATATTTCTATCGATAAGAGATTATCCATCAACAGCCTCAGTCTCAAATTTTGATGTTTTCTTCTTGCTCAGTTCCTTGAGAGGGTCGCGATGTTCCAAGCTAAAGCAATAGCAGAACAGGAGGCGGCCGCTACTGCAGAGAGCGGACACGTGGCCAGTAACAGCGGAGTTAGTAGTACCAAGGCATACAGCATAACAAGTTGATTGGCTGGCCATCCTCTCCTTAGACCATCAAATACCAGTCGTTTGTCATCTGATACAGTAGATCTTGATGGACGACCTTGTGAAGTTTTTATTTGTTGAGGAAAGTTCTCTTTAGAAGGGGTGTGGTTATATATGATATCATATTCAGAAGGAGGTGATAAACATAAAGACCATCGGTAATCATAATGCTTGAGGAACTCACGAGGAATTCATTCGTGTTGCTAGTATGCAAAGATTCATGTGATTATCTGTTGAGCTTAAGGATTGCAGATTGTTTGTATGGACAGTCATGAAAATAAATTATATTATGATAGGAACTCAGTTATGTCTTTGATGTTCTGATATCATTTGATTTTATTGCTAACATCTGATTGGTAATCTAGTAACGAGTTGAATGATGCATCTTATGATTATGCATGAGATATTTTGTGAGTCAAGGATCATGGACTTTATGCAAATGGATGTTGTTCCGAAGGTAGGATATACATTAGTGTCATCAGGGAGGGTAGTAGGATGAAGAAAAAAATATGACAATTTTGTTGATGAAACAGAGTTTCCATGTGAGGAGTTGATAAGATATATGTTGCTGAATTTAAAGTAGTTTACCCAAGGAAAGGATTAGAATGTATTTGAAATCCTCATCAACGATTAAATTACTTTATAATTTCCCAGTGTTATTTCTGTTCAGAATTTTTCCTGATACCAAAATATAACTAATATTTAAAATACTGAAATTCTCTTGAAATCCATTCCCTGCCACTTTCTGGGTGGTATGAACAGACTGAGGCATCTGGCATAGTGATACAACTGTGATGTGGGGTTCTTGAAACAAGTAGTTCATTCACCTCGTAGGAAACTATCATTTAGTCAAGGGGATGGGGACATCAGGCATTTGATGTTCTAGGAAGTGTTATTTCAGCACTGATAATGTGCATTCTGCTTTTGCCAAGACACGGTTAAGATATGTGTTGGCTTAATTATGCGCCTTCTTGTTATAATGCATAGGATTTATTTGAAATGCAAGATTTTATTTTGCAACTTCCAGGAATATTTGTAGAGGATTGTTTGGAATCTCCCATGTGTGTTAGTGAGGTGGTGGGGCGGGGGGGGGGGGGGGGGGGGGGGGGAATGGTGGGGGCAGGGGGAACGGAGAGGAGGGGAAATAGGCAGGTGACAAGTGAAATGCATCTGCTGTCAAACTTAGTAGAAGGTTAATTGATTCATAATGTAAATAAGTTTGTATTTTTATGATGTATATAAAGAAGCAACACAAACAAAATATGTATATTTCAACAAGATATTGTCTTTCCTAATTATTTCGTCTTTGCAGTATCACTTTAGGACAAATTATCGACGACCTTTTTGCTAAGATCATGCGTAGTCTCTGCTCTTTTTTGTAAGGAATGGTGATACACAGATCTGACTATGATCACACAGTCACAGTCTCGAAGCAAGGGGACGGGTTGAAAATGGATCAGTACTTTTGGTTTTCATGTCCAGGTTCTTTCTTGGGTGACTTTTCTTAAAAAGCATCATTATTTCCATTTTCTTCACATGAATAAGCACATCCTTAAGTCTTACAATCCCCAGACTGGATACAAACTTGACTGTGGCCTGCAAGAAAAACTTTATGCCGACCTACCTCTTGATTTAAAGAAAACAGTTGTGTTTCATGGCGGATATTTGAATTTAGTGTATAATCCCAGAGATCTGCTTGTGTGTTTTCAAACTTCATGATTAGAGAGTTAATATTCATTTACTTCATTCCTCACTTTAACTGTCTCCTCACTACAACTGCACTCTTACTGTACCATGCTTAGAGCTCTTGGTAACTGTTTTAGCCACATCCTATCCCTCTGACCAGCTGACCCCCTTCTCCATTCCCCTTCTGTCAACATTGAGAACAAAATACTCCAATTACTATATAAGCACTACTACTCTAAGAAGTTCAGTAGGTTTAGCAACATATCCTTTGGAAATCAGAATGCAGTGCAAGTTCAGTGAGTGACCATAAGAGGATTTTTCTTCAAATGTCCAGATTTTCCACAAGAAGAACATCGAACGCCGTTTTTTTTTTGGCAGGCTTGTTCGTTACTTAGTGCAGAACGCTGGTAGGAGACCCCCCTCTAATGGTTGATACACTACATGAAAGCAGTAATTGGTTGTGACTGTAAAACCGAAACCTCTCTAGTTATATCGGTGGCTTAGGGTTATAGTACTTCTTCAGTTCTTTGTATACTTCCGTGAACTTTTTTTTGGATGGTCTAATTAATATGGGATACAAGCTTTTACTATAATGTTAACCGTTCTTCCTTACGACTCCTTATTTCAACGCCAGGGTCGTAAATTTCTTCAATACAAACCATGGCTAACACGTGCCATAACAGAAAGAATGAAACATAGTACATATATATTTGAAGCTTCCGTAAATTGAATTTCATACAGCAATTAAAAT
>JAIPMN010002217.1:9049-29797 GCA_020650975.1 Apostichopus californicus
CACCCACCCACCAAGTATGGTAGTGATCGGTAATTCCCTTGTTGAGTTATCGTGCATACAAGCTAAAGCGTCACACACACACACACACACCCACACACACACACACACATACACACATACATACATACATACACACACACGCCAACCTGAATACATAGGTTCCTTTGCTTTTAGCAAGGAACCAAAAACCCAAAAAAAAAACTCAGCTAACAGTGTCACTGATCGTATTAAATATATAATATAAATAATAACCATGAAAATAATGGTTTTTTTTACAAAATTGATAATGGCATGCCACCTCTAGCATCAACAACATACTTCCCTGTTAAAATTTGTCCAAAATGAAATTTTTTTAAAAGTCAATTATGTTTTCTGAGGCAACAGAATTAGACAAAATGTTTCGTTCCACAGAGATACGTTGATACGTCAATCAGAGTAGAAGAATTCAGATCAGAGGTTTTCATGTTTGGATGTCACCAAATTGTAAAACCATCAAACAGAACGAGTTGCATATAAGTAACTGTACCTTTCCTCAAGGTATTTAACTTATAGGCAGCAGCTGTTGTATGACTTATACAAACAAACCTTCCTGTTGGGTATAGTGTTATTGTCACTTGGAATGAAGATTTACATGTTGAAGTTACAATGGTTGATAAAGCCTAGCTCATAGTTAATTAACATATTTTTATACTGCACACAAATCTCACCCCTGATGAGTATATTAATAAAGGGCATCCCCAGCAGGTCCACCATATTACATAAGAATACGAGACGCAATAATGTCTCATCTCACTTTGAACGGATTCTATAGCAAAAACAAGCTTTTTGTGTTTTGTGAACCGATGATGACTGATGTCTCAGTTTGCTGGACTTTGCATGTAAAATGGCATATAAAGTCTTTCTTTGTACATGTTCTGATTAAGAAACTTCTTTTCTACAACCTTAAATATGCTGGCAGTGGTTCAAGTGAAGGTTAAGTTGCGCAGGTTACCACCAGACACTCCATCAAACTCTTTAATGAGAGCGACAGCGTGCAAGAACAATGCATTTACCCATCCTTCCAAAACTTTGAATGCTTTCTATGTATTCTACCACCGAAGATGTAGATTCACAGTTTGAGAAATGAATTTTAATAAGCTGCAAGTTTAGAATTCAAGAAAAATATTTGACAGGTAGTTTTTTCTACCAGAAAGGGGACCACTCGTCCTTCAAGCTTCACCATTGTTCACCATCTTTACATGTGCTACAATAAGTAACTTCAGAGCTAGTTTTTCCCCTTCTCCTTAAATGTGTTACATTTAATAGCACATTCTTTTCAAGCAGAGAATAACTGCCATCATTCAATCACCCCACCCCCCCCCCACCCGCACTTAGAGATTGTGCAACCATTTAATTCTCAGTTGGAATACATCATAAACAAAAAAGTCCAATTTGTCACACTTTTGGTCGGTGTCAACCTATGTTCGATACACTGTCCCCTTTTTCTGTGTAAATATGAAACAGTTAACTTTGAAATATATTTTGTTCAAGGAGCAAGAAAATCTCAGGATTGGAAAGAGTGACCTCAGAAATACACTGGTTTGAATCCTGTTCTAGCGGAAACTTCTTTTTGCCATTTCAAAATTTTGTTTATCAATAATTACCAATGTCCGTTTCCACTTTTGATTGACTTACTTTAAAATATTGTCAAATACACAGACTATTTTGTTTCTATCACAACAAATACTTCATTCTAGCCTATTTAATCGATCAACGAGTTGTTCAATTCTCTTCAACTACAATTCATGTTAACAGGTGTAACAAAACCTTCAAACTGTCTGATGTTCTTCACAGGCAGAATAACATGAAAACAGAGGAAAACAGTCAGATATAAAGATTGGAAGGACAGCTTAATTAAATCATGTGTCTCAGTCCATCTATTTAATCTGTTTCTGTGTTTCATCTGTTTCTGTGTTTGAAGAACATCCTGTCAAGAAATAAATGCCAGGCTCTCAAATTCTTTCATAAGTCAGGGTCTTTGCAGTAGATGAACAGTTTGTTATTAAACACAAACTTGTTATTGAACAGAAGCCCAGACTAACAGATTAAAACCACTCAAGCAACTAGATATTTGACACGCTCGGATTCTTCGTAGTTGGCGATGCGGAGCGAATCCTCATTACTGACGAGACAGATTCGTTGTCGTTATTCGTGAGGTGATAAAGTTTCGTGATCCCTGGTGGATTTAATGGACCGATGGAGATGCGTTGTAAAATGGTCCAAAATTGAGGCAAATAATTGCATTTGCTGTGCAAGTATACAGACAATTTGGTAATACTGTACTGATTGTTAATATCTGTGAGCTTTTAGAAAAAAAACTTATAAATTCTGCTCACATTCTGATCTTAGTTTGTCAATAGTTGCCATCTTCAGAGGTTGGGAATCTAAAAACACTTTCTGAAAGTAGAATTAAAAAAATAAAAGAATGGAGGAATTAAATAACTTATTGCATGATATACTTGTATCTTTTATTTCAAAGGAAAGAGATGCGCTGATTTGTGGAAATTAATGACTATCAAAAATTATTAACATGAATTAATTCTTATTAGGGTTGGTGAAAACACATCTACTAAGAAAGTCTTGTATGTTTTTGATTTGAAAAAATAGATGACAGATTTCATTAATTTCAAATATGCAAGGCTTAAGCTAGAGTACCCCAACCAATTTGTGTAAACTTGAGAGTGCTTTATAAACAAAATGGTGGCCATCTTGTTTTTTGAAAGCTTTTCCAGCAGACAAATTTGCCTTCATTTCCCATAAGTATCTTGTATAGTCTGCATCTGTTCCTCAATTTTCTCCAAACAATATCTATAAAGTTTTGTTACACCTTTTCAAAAACAGGTTACCTCAGCAGACATAGGTGCTGTGAATAATGAAGTATTTGGAGAAATGTGCGAGTATTTTGCTTTTCTTCTCTCCTTTTTGCTTGGCTCATGGTTGAACCATCACAAAGGCCAGATAAATGGTCGCTGACCAAATAAAGCCTTGCCATCATGTGACAAATTTGACATTAATTTTTAATAAAATATGAATGTTTTGCATCAGTACAAGTCTTTTGAGTAATTTGAAATTCCTCAATTTTTTTTTTTTGCAAAAGTCATCTACATGAAATTTTTGACATTAATTTTTCTAAAATATGAATGTTTGCATCAGTACAACTCTTTTGAGTAATATTGAAATTCTTCTATTTTTCAATTTTTTTTTTTCTTTCAAAAGTCATCTACATGGCCAAAATAGTAACTCAGTACTAACCTGCATGAATGTATGGCAGTCCATATTCAGAGGTTGTGACTTGACCTTTCTGAATCGTTCGACAATTTGACTCGTGTCACGGGCTGTGAGAATGCTCTCCTCGTTCTGAAGCACCAGAGTCAGAGCGACCCTGAAGAGGATTTTAGGTCCTTCGTAGAAAAGGCAGTCCCAAATACGGAGAGTTGTCTGGGAAGAGAATTGAGAAAAGTTGCAAAATATCTGATCAAAAATTAAATGGCTTTATATGTAATATTAC
This sequence comes from Apostichopus californicus, assembly GCA_020650975.1. Lineage (NCBI taxonomy): Eukaryota > Metazoa > Echinodermata > Holothuroidea > Aspidochirotida > Stichopodidae > Apostichopus > Apostichopus californicus. Next base: position 12,597 of record JAIPMN010002217.1, read on the forward strand.
ACAAATTTTTATCTTCTGACTACTGCATGTGATGCTCAAGACTACTTATGGCTCATTGTGCTCCTCCACACAGGCCCATTGTGCCCCTCCACAACAGGCAAGGAACTCTGAGCTGGACGGAGGGAGGGCACAAACTTGTGTCCTGTAACTTATGAAGTTTTTGTAAACATTTTGGTGTCTCAAATGAGGGGCCACAGTAGTATGCCCGTAGGGAGGGGCCTAGATAAGGGCCTCCTCTACAAGCCACAATTTGAATTTTGTTTAAGAAAAAAAAAAAAAAAAAGCAACCAAGAACCATAAACAAATATCTTCATACAAGTTACAAGAGAGCTGTCTGTTGTTTAGTAAATTGAAGGGCATGATCATGCTTTGGCCAATGATGACCTCCAATGACCTATGACCTTTGGTAGTTACAAAAACCAGCTGAAAATTTACGCGTTCATGGGTGGGTGGGAATTAATTCCTTATTTATTTTCTCTTGATGTCGGTATTAAAAATGCAGTAGTTCAAAGTACGGGTGGACGGAGAGCATATGCGTAGGAGCTCAATTTGATTTGGGGGGGGGGGAGGGCTGTAGCGACTTGCCCGAAAAATATAACCAAATTTTCTGCGCGCTACTTGCACGTTCAACACGTTAATGTACATGTCATATAGACATGCATCGGTTATACATCGCATGCAAATTACATACAATCATTTGCTGTGTTATTACCCTTCCGTATCGGTTATAATTTTTGGGGAAGTCGTTACAATAATCATGATCAAAATAATATAAGTTTTAACCATTGAAAAACACATTGCAATTTATTTTTTTTTCATTAAGTGCCCGAACAATTTTCAGCATATTGCTTGAATTTTCACAAAAATATTTGGTTGGGGGCTGCAGCACCCCCCCCCAGCTCCCCCCCTCCTAACCCTATGACGGAAAGGGATGAAGTTATTCAGTTACAACTCCATTTCTTTCAGAATTTTTACCTCAATTGGCAGGATATCAAGGTACAGGCAGACAAACCACTTCATACAGACGAGAGACCAGGGTGCCATCTTGTTTTCCATGTGGCTGGCAATATTGGGATTCTTTAACTTCACTAACTCTCCCAAAACCATCTGGTCCACGTTCAATCCCCTGAGATTCTTCGAGTAGTAACCTGCCAAGATGCAAACACCAATTTTACTTTTAAAATTAAAGTAGACATTCTCATAGTTTTTTACCATTAGCTTTGTGTCGTCACAATTTCAGAGAGTAAATTACCTTAAATTGTATGATAAGTCAGCTAGTTGCCTATCATTTCTACAGTTACTTCCCACCAAAAATTTCACTACCTTTATCACTTACAAGCTGCATAATCTTCTGGATATCACTTACGCAGCCTTTGAAGCGAAACGTAACACGCCGTTAAACGGCGTCCGCCACTTTCAGTCCATTTAAAACTGCACCACGACTGATGTGATGAAAAGCAGGCAAAAAAGGTCGGAAAATGCATGAACATAAAGCATTACGGTTTATATTAAAGTTAGTTGTATGTCAATTTTCTCAACACTGGCCAGAAGTAGTTTAAATGTAACTCCTTTTTAGTTTCTTGACTGAAAGTAGACTATGCATAAATATTAACAAAAGAAAAATTTGTCATTGCAGTGTGTTTCATTACGCATTAAATATTCACTAGTAATTATTCCACACGTAGTAAATAACTTGTTTTTAAGTGTACATGGAAAGTACAGCATACAGCTCAATGACTTTCAAAATCAATATTTTGAATTCAAGCCTGCAAAACCAACCCTCATCTTTGGCTTTGCTTATTATTTCAATCTTTCCCTACCACCAAATCATTATCTTTGATCTTGAATACGGATAACTCACCTAAATTTCTATCATGCCAGATGTTTGAAATTTTAATCTCGATTAATTATCACAAAATCCGTCAACTATTGATGTATATTGAATAAATTCCACCACCCTTTTTACACTATTCACCAAGGTCAAGGTCACAATATTAACCATCTGTTTTTACACACCATGAATTCTCAACAAACAGCGAGAGTTAGTTGATATAAAATCTCACAAACTCTTAAAACTTTGATAAATTATGGAAATTTTTTGCCTGGTATGATAGGAATAACGTCAAAAATTCCTTCAAAACCAACCCTCATATTTGACTGTGCTTATTATTTCAATCTTTCCCTACTACCAAATAGGTTTGATAGGAATAACGTCAAAAATTCCTACAGTCTGTTTTCTGAGTAGATTTCTTTGTTACAGATACCAAACAAATCAAACTAACAGAGTAACAGTAATACTGTAGTGAATGGAGGGAGGGGGGGGGGGGCTTGGAGAGGTAATGGAAGACAAAGAGATGGAACAGAATGGTTTCTATTTAAGAAAGAAGTAACTGAATGAAGGAATGTTCTATGACATTGAATATTGGAAATAATCATGATTATATCATCAATAAGCTCAACCCCTTTATTAAAAGTTAAAAACTTGAAGGTTTATACTCCAGATTGTACCCTCTCAACGGACTTATGATACAAGAGTTAACTCCTGGTCAATTCTAACTTGCTAAACCCAACCAATCATTTCCAATGTTTTCCTTTGCTTATTTCAAGTATAGCAACAGTTATTATGAAATACCTCACTATAGAGTAATGGTATAAAGGAAAATGAAACCTGTAAATGTTTAACAATGTTCAATCATGCTGGAATAAACAGCTAGTTATAACTGTTTCAAAACCAAGTTTCGCTTCCCATCATTTATGTGTAAATTCTTTTTTAGGTTTCTCCATTTCCAAAAAGAGGTCTACATTAGCAGTTAATAATCAAACTCAATGTTCAGTTGATGTCAATAATAAACATCAGCCCTGATTGATATGCAAAGGTTAGTATCTCAACCATCAATCTTTGGCAAATCTTAGCTAAGTGTATATATGTTGAGCAAAAGGCTGCAACATCTTCTCAATTTTTTCAAAACATTTTGTGATGTACACAGCTTACAACATATTTTGTGTTGAATATTATTTGTGAGTTGGAAAACTTTACATTGCACTCACAACCAGCTGTTTTACTTACAATGGTTTCCATGGTTACACCCACACACACACACACCCACAAAATAACTACAAACAACACGCCATGGATATCTCTACCATGATTAAAATATGAAACTCTCAATGATTTGAACTCTAAAACTCTCGCTGATTTAAGATTCTTACCGACTAATATTTGTTTTGTGAGTTTCTCTAGCAGAAAGAAGCTTTTTTCTTCATCTTTAAGGACTATCAGCAACATGGCCACCACGTAGTTCAACCCTTGGCAGTAACCAATCTCGGGATTGTGGTTGGCAAATGCTTTGAGGACGTTACGTAGGGAGTCTTGCTTCCCGCTAGCGGCATCGTTGCAAAAGTATATATTTTCTGGAAATGTTCTGTGAAGATCTGCAAAGCAATTAATAATATTGAGGAAGACCGATTCAATGATGGTATTGCATAACATTTAGGGGTTGTCAAAAAATATCACCACCCAAAACTTTTCCTTTCATGTTGAGCTGTCAAAATAGAAGTTATGAGATAAATGACTTTCACATCGCAATTACTTTAAAAAATAGCATCTTTCAACTGTTCCTAATTACAGAACCTAAAACAAAAGGGAAAACGTAATTAATCCAACTGCTACCTCTTTTATTACCATAAAAGAGAAAAGGGGAAATTGATCTTGGCATTTTTGTTTCTTTCTTTCATAACGAGAGAACACGATCGGGGGGGGGGGGGGAATTGCATTAATAAAATGGAAAGGTTTTATTTGCACTCATTTATACATTGCTTTCAAAGCAGGATGTAGAAAAGAATTAGTTCTCTACAATTTTGCTACATTTTTGACTGCAAAAGGCACTTCACTTTGACCGACTTTCTCTGTCTTAATCAACGAATAGAAATGGGAATCTTTTCAAAAATTTCAATTGCTTAAAGCCGGCAATCATTTGAGCTTCAATGTGCCTTGCTAACACTCCTGATTACAGTTCAGGTGAAAATGAATTTAGTTGAGAACATAGCCAAAAATATAAAAGGAATAAGTACAATAGCTAATAATTTAGTGTTCACATTTTCTGTAGCAGTTCTGAAGGCTGTGATTTTTGTTCCTCATGAAATACTATGGTGTTCCTGTGTACAAAAAACCTTTATTCCAATTAACGCTTGAATGGCGACTTGACAATTTCCCAGCACTTGGCAATGGGATCCCAGATGTATTATTCCCACGAGTATGCGTTCATAACTTGTGTAGGTTTATGATAGATAGATTGTCTTGTAAATAGCTGTTTCCGACGAAAGGCGCTTCAGCGAGCCAGGGGCGAAAGCCCCTGACCGGTAAATAAAAGACTCGTAAAATGAGAGATCGGAAATTTTAGAGTTATTCTAAATTTGAACTTTGTGGGCCGGGTCGGAGAGACATGTGACAGGACGGTGACAAGAAGGTAGCAGGTTAGGGTTGGAAGAGGCGATGAGTGGTGGTGAAGGTGGTGAGTTATGGCTGCCTTCAAAGGTTGGGTTCTGGTTCTGAGTGTAGGTTTATGAGGTTTGGAGGTTTATGAAGGAGGTTTGGAGGTTTATGAAGGAGGTTAAAGGAGCATTTGGAGGTTTATGAAGGAGATTTATGAAGGAGGTTTATAGAGCATTTGGAGGTTTATTTGGAGGTTTATTTGGAGGTTTATTTGGGGGTTTATGGAGGTTGATAGAGCATTTGGAGGTTTAAGGAGGTTTATGAAGGAGGTTTATGAAGGTTATAGAGCATTTGGAGGTTTATTTGAAGGTTTATGGAGGAGGTTTATGAATTTGGAGGTTTATGAAGCATCAATTTGGGAGGTTTTTGAAGGTTTGGAGGTTTATGAAGCATCATGACACACTCTGAAATTTGTCCTCCCATAAATTACTTAGGTTCTAATTCACAACTAAAACTTTATATTTGTGTATCAACTTGCCCATATACTGTACAGTAGCAAAATGCTAATTGCTATTTTTCGAAAGATTAATCATATTTCTATGTCTTAACCTGTATTGTCTTTTATAAAAATTATAGTTCCCATCTCCCCCCAACCCCCCCCCCCCAAAAAAAAAGAAGCAACACATCTTTGCACTGCATGCTCGATAAATTGTTTCCTGATTAAAAGGGTTGAAAGGGATATATATTTCTCGAAACAGTCATAGTCTTACAAAAACAGTTCTTGTGTATAAAAATAAGGTGCTTTGGATTGTATATCTGCTAAAAGTTGTTTATATAAAACTGAAAACAATAAATAATCAGTTCAGTTCAATCTGAGGTCACCACGACCTGGGATACAGATATATGTTATATACAAATAAACAGTGAGTTTGAAAAGGACATACTTTAAGTTCAAACATGTTGAAAGGTAAAGAAACAAACTTATTCTCACTTGTGCGATAAGCGGTCCCATAACTATGTGTGTGTGTCGTTACTTCTGGTCAAGTGATACATAGATTAAAGAATACATGTGATGTGTGTGTGTCGGTACATCTGGTCAAGTGATGTGCAGCACATGCAGAGTGGTGACAAGTCACATTATATTTGAGATCGAACAGAGTGACCACTGACTCGTTACAACACTGAACATTTGTGCATTAATAAATACAGATGAAATAAAAGTGAATATCTGTCTGCCATTTATCTTTCTTCAATAAAAGTAGGCTAGTTTCTTAAGTTCCTTCTTAACATCACTTACAATTTTCAATTTGCATGGGTACAACTGGAATAAAGAAAACCGGGGTTGGGTAATCGTCGTGTTTTCTTCAAAATGAATATGTTTCTCGATTTTGAACAATCTTTTTCATGTTAGTTTCTTCCAAAAGAAGTCTCAAAAGCTTTTCCCACAAATCTCAACCAGAATGAAATTTGGCGAGATAAAGCAGACCATACAGTGATATCTTCAAAATATGCGAATCTTAAAATAATTCATCGGAACGAGAAAATTGCAGAGCCGAGCGTCCATTTTCCGGGGGGTTCTCCTCGGAACTGGCTACGTAAACTCACCGATATCGATTTCACTCTGGATGGACGGATCTAATTCTTGTCCTAAAAGTCTTTGATAAAGTCCTTCATTCCTGTCCATCAGCTTTCTGGCTTTGCTGACACTCATCCACATCTCACCACGGTGTTCATTTGGGATTCCTTTTCTGACATATCTTTTCACTGTTTGGGAAATGTAAGAATGAATTCATAAATCAATGGCGGTATGGTAGCCAAGGTATCACGTTTACACCCAAACGTGTTCTTGTTTAGGCATCGACAGACTCTAGGTATCGCATCCTATGCACGATATGAAATCATACTCCAACAGGAAGTGAAACATTGCCACACCCATCATTGTTCTGTCACTGGCAATAAAGTATAGTGTCACCTTCATACACACAGTGTACAGCAGTTTTCTATTTGCACTGAATGTGTCAAATGTTAAAAGTTTTTAAGATATAAAATGGGTTAAAAGAAACTAAACGGTGCACTTTCTTTGCATTGGGCTGATTCTGACAAACTTACATTGTAAGGGCAAAACAAGGTGTTATCACCATGACAATGCCTTTCAGAAGAGATTTTCCCTAAGGGATCAATGCCATTGATCCCCCTCTGGACACAATGTAGGATAACTCTACTTGTTAAGCCCCATAACGGGTTTTTAGTTTACATCCTTTTATTCTGATTTCAAGTTTCTCAAAACCGACAAAAATTTTGGTCGACTTTGACTGCTCTTTGATAAGTTTATTTTAATATGTCCTTTATATTAAACAATGAGATAAAATGATAGAACCTTACAGTTCATTTAAAAAGCTTTTCAAATGTGGATATTATCAAAATGCCCTAAATAAATTCTACTTTTGTGCCAACGGTCAACATGTCGGTAGTCTTTAACAAATAGCTCTTTACAGACCATGGAACTACTCAACTAGGTATAGTAACAGGTATATACTGTAAACTCACAGCAGCAGTGCTAGCAGCTCTAGGAAATGCTCTGTAGAGGAATTTAGGCAACCAGCCCATTTATACACATTTGCTCAAATAAAAACATTTGTTCTTAAAAATCCTGCTGGTTTAATCACTGATGAAGAAGCCATATGGTAAGGCAGAAATAAGGCAGAAAAAAACAGATAAATACCATGCAGAATTATCATTCAAGTTGTTATGAAATGAAATGCATCACAAAACTTACAAGCAAAGTTACTTAACATGCCTTGTAAGAATGTAATATAAATAATAAGCTAATAACAATAGAAATGTATCGTCATCTTATAAAATATAAGCTAAGATTTAATACAAAATCTTGGTTGAATATCTCATGCTAAAACCTGTTTACTGTATGCATCATAAGCCAAGAACATGCAATGCCACAATGTACCAGTTTTGTTTAATATTCAAGATGGGTAACAGATTAAAAAAGAAAATTCAAAGTTACCAACATTTTTCAATCACAGATGCAATCAAGAGATTGCACTGTTCCAATGTCTTTCAATAAGCTACATACACTTCAAAAAGTATATTTATTCTGTTCACTAGGATAGATAGGAAGTTCTGTGTTGTAATGAGGACCTTGACAGCTTTTACATCTACAGTACGTGTATACTGTAAGGTTTCCACTACTCCCAAACATCACCACACACACATTACAATGATGAGTGATGAATAATAGCCCTGTTGGCTTCCATACATGTATGGCTTGAAAACATAATTGTGATATTAAGCATACTTCAGTTCAGTACATAACTCTTTCTACCACCAGTTAATTGATTTTAAGCTATAATGGTACATAAAAGGTCGTCAGTATCCCCCACCCCCCTGCCCCCCTCCTACCCTATAAATTCTATAAGTAAAATCACAGTCACTCATTCTCAAAACTTAAACAAACCTTTTATGGCCACCAAACAAAGCATATTTCTCCCTCACCCTCAGTCAATAAGACATTTAATTGGGACTTAAGTATCTGGGCATAATGTAGAGTAGGGGAGGGGGCACAAAATGGGATGTTGAGGACCAAAGTGATATTCTGTACCCACTCTGCAGGCCACGACACTATTTAAAGATGTACTCACAGTACTAATGTCTTTAAGGCAGTATGACAGTATATATGGTCTGACAAAAGATCAGGCAATTCTACATACATTGTGCATCGTTCATATATGTACAGTACAGTGAAATATCACATGTACAGTAGGCCTTTACAGCATTTAAAATACAAACTCCCCAAATTATACATATTTTCCATGTCCAGGTTGTCCAAAGTTCTGTGGACCGTGTCAATATGAGTTTCAGGACCTTCTAGAGGGCTGCAATATAATTTTCTGGAGGGCCGCAAATTTGCTCACCTGTGGTGTGAAGGGTTGGAATTTCTTCACTAAAGGTTTTTGTTAAGAAAGAAATGAAATGAATCAAAATGTCTTTTGAGAATTGAGAAATGACTAAATCCAGCAATAAGAACATGATCCTCACCTTTACTGGATCGTTTCACTGAGCTTGATCCACTTAATAACTTATTCCACTTGCTCGCTCTCTTGGCTAAAATGCTCAGATATCTGGACATGAACTCCTCGTATGAGTCGTAGTCAAAGTCCTCCCCGTGTTTAAAACCGTAAGCGTCTATTTCACTGGAATCGAAAAGAACGTTTTGCATCAAATTTATGCAAATTGTAGACATTTTCTAAACTGAGATCAAAAACGAAGTTTATGAGAACGTGTCTGCTAGTTCCGGCCGTTTTGCAGACTCGTTCCCGAAGGAAGACAACCGGACCGCTCCTGATACACACAGCACCTTAAAATGAAAACACAAGACGAACACTCCACAGACCTCTTTTGTCCTGTCAAACCCTTCAGCTGATTCCTAGTTTTCTTTGCGATATCTTTCCACATATTTCGTGAACTATAACCCGATGCTGGTTCGGCTGATTTGCGATATACTCTGACCATGTGTGTGACCAAATATAAGAAACTGCCTTGAACTTCTAATTTTCTTTGACCAAACCTGATTAACAGAACTTTCTCTTTTATACACACTGGACTGTTACTATAAAGACCTGTTAAGGTATTGATTGTGATTGCAACCACTATTTGTTGACATTAACATTCATTTATAGTTTAGGGTGGGGGCTGAAGAGATGGAGTGGTCGTGGGTCCATTCTCCATATTGCTTGACTATACTACTTTCCCCCCCCCCCGCCCCAAGTTGTATATATATATATTCCAAGCTCATAAACACTGGAACATGAGTCGTTGATATGGCTACACTCTGTCTGCAGATTTGACCCATTAAAGGCATTGAAGACTCGCGCACAAAGGAACGTCTGTTGCCGGTAATCTGACCTTTTTCAAATGAGGTGTAACAGACTTGTGTTAGACACCACCATCGATCCCAGAAAATACACACACAGCTTGCTATCGTCGGTAATTAGACACTAGTGTACAGTCAATACATACAGCTGCTGTCAATACCCACAACACAGTGTACATAGCAGCGATGGACATCTCAGGTCTAGTTAAAGATAACAAGGTATCACATTTCATTACTGTCTACATTTTGTAGCGACAAGGAAAAAACTTCACTTGCAAGCTACGGAAAGCTAACTTTTTCAGAGGACAGCACGCGGTTTGGGGCGAGTCTCAATGCCTTTAAACTACATTTTTCTTCTGTGTCACAATGTCATTGTATCTGAGCCTAAATCCCCCCACCACCATCTCTTCCAACACAAGCACCCCCAAACCCTTACATCTAGTGCTCAACTCAAGAGATACTGTACCTTCTGTGCCCATCATTAGAATTTGAAGCAGACATCATTTAGCCATGCACGAAGAACCTGTAAGAACATAAGCAAAAATTATATATATTTTAAATGCCCAGTAATACAAGACAAGATCTGAATTCTAACCATCTAATTTCCATTGTAACAAAATCCATGAACACAACTAAACAGTAAAACAAAGCCAAATTTAGAAAAAAATATTGCAAAAGGAATGAGAGAATAAATTCTTATAGAATTTTTGCCAAATTTGTTGCATTGGAAGAATAATGAGACTCTTAACGTTTGTTGCATGCACGAGTAAGATCTGATGGTGTCTCTGATCAAGTTGAATAAACAACATGAATCAACAAAGCAGGGAATACTACTCTCAGTTTCTCAGGCCTAGGGTGTGTCAATATAAGCAAAACCAGATACCGATATACCTGCTGGGTGAATACCTGGTATTGCCAGGTAAACCTAATCATCATTGCTCTTCCGAACCTAAGCTATATCCTATCTAGGCTTGGAGCTAAATTCTATCAACAGCCAAATTCTTCTCCATCCTCCTCAATCATTTCAATGTGCCTAGTAAGTTCAGTCAGCCATTCTGCTCCTCCAACTAAAACTTGTATTTTCCGCTGACAAAAACATTGTTTTTCTGTGGAAAGTACCGTGTGGAGAATAACGGTACCCAAATATTACTAACAACGATACAGCAGGCAACCTAAACTTTTTGTAGCGAAGCAGAGTTACATCTTTCATGAGTTTAAATCCATTTCAGGTATGTGCTGATCAATTAGTGTTTTTCTTTTAATACCCTGTCCCAAGTTTTGCACATATTTTGGGCATTGGGAAATCTTACTCCCAAAAACTAACCAAACTTACCTCAACATGATACCACTAGCCTACTCTCTGGGTCCTGACCTATCTGCGCTAGAGGCTCAGAGCATACAGTACCGCTCGCGTATAACTCCGCGTAGACGTATACTCTACATTTATCTATGCAATTATACGCGATTATACTTTGTTATACGTTTCTGTATGCAACTTTCTACGCGGTGTCTACGAGGTGTCTATGCAGTGTCTACGCGGCTTAGGGCTTCGCTCTAGTGCCCCTGAATAGGGATTATACGCGTGTAAAGATGTACAATCTCGTATAATCTGTAAACATAGGGTGTTCGCAGCCGCTTTACATAGCAGAGCTTCTATGGGTTAGAATAAACTGTGATGAAGAAAAGAGTCGGTAAACTCAGTATCGCACCAAGCCCAATTAATGACTTTCCAAAATATTCAACCACAAAGTTAGCATATACTTAAGCCAATTAGAATAAGAGTAACAAAGAAAACAGCGCTACTAGGAGCACAAACGATCGATACAATCAGTGCAAAACCTTTAGCTAGGAAACTATATTAATTACGGCAATTTGCCCCAGTCTGTTACTATTTATATGAGTTCCTCCCGTTAGGCATTAAATTGAATGTAGGTAACAATTCATGAGAACTAGGTAGGCCTTGGCCGATCCTACCTCTTAGCCTACATCGAAAGTTACGCCGTATACACCTCGCAAGAAAACCACGATAACCTAAAATGAAAAAACAATATTTTGCACTTGAAGATCTGACTTCCCCCAAATGCAGTGATAAGGTTTAGACCCAGTACTTCTTAATACATTGAGATTCCAATTACTAGTCAAAAATATTTTCTGAAGAAAAACCTTACAATATTTTTCACAAATATTGATACTTAGATAAGTGTTTCCTCACAATCAAAGAGCCGCCCCGAAATTCGCTCCGCTTACGTAAAACTTCTATATATATAACACGTGGAAAAACCCGAGTTTTTACACACATAATTCCCAATGACATTGGTCACGGAACATAAGTAGGTCATTGACATTCGAACTTTCCCAAGTTCATTGCACCATGGGAACGATGCAACACATTGAACATGATGGTACATTTTCCCGCCATCTGGACGCCGAGTGTAAATTTTGGTGTAATATGCAAATTATTAATGGTACTGTGCTGTGCGGTTAAAACTAAACCTATTGCTACACATACAAATATTTGGAAGCTGTTGTAGAAGTAACTTTTGTATCAATTGTAAAGTACTGTATGGTACTATAATTTATAAAAGACGGTTTTCCTCAGGTGGTAGGGAAAAGGGGTGTTTCGGTGAACTCAATCTCTTTGTATAGTATTTGGATACTTAAAATGACCATGTACATGCAGTTTCTATTTCTCTTTAGTAAGCTCTACTTAGCATTTTTATCCTTTGTGGATCTTTATTGGAATAAATACGAAATGTATTGTTTGACGCCAGTATTTAATGGTAAGCATTTCTTAAATTGTTGACTGAGCTTCAAAATCCATTTTCAAAAAAGTCGGTTTTCATGAAGGTTAATAAAATTGACATATAGCTAGGGTAGGAAAATATTAACTTAACCACATTAACGAAAGTTGGTTCTATTATCCAAATAAAATACATGTTTCTCGTACTGAGATCTGAAAAAAAAAAGTGGGTGGCCATTTTTCTTCTTTTCATGCGCTAAAACTAGTTTGGAATATGTGGCAACCTTTACAAAATAATTTTTAAGGATAGTTTAGATTTCTTGTAATCGGAATAGAGACTCGGGAATCAGGAAAAAGGAGGCCCCTTGCGCGGACGAGAAACATGTTTTGTTTTTAACCGGCCCTGCTTCAAAGTTGTTGGGTGGGAAGTTTTTTTTTCTTTTCATTCTGTTGGAACCAATGGTAAGTTATACAAAAAATTGACACAAGAAACGCTTAGTAATACTTTATTATTTCTTCAAAATGTTGCCAACTATTCAAAGTAAACTTATCCTCCGTAGAACATAACCTCTACAACTGAAAAAAAGTCGGAAAAAGCAACACTGAATAGAAACCCAATTAACGAAAAACAGTTAAGTTCTATGCCGGCAAACACTTTACCTGCGTCCGCTTCGCTGCTAGGTGAATATCATGTCATAAACTACGATTTAAGAAACGGCTGTTTCAAACATCTCACTAATTCTTTCGGCGACTTTAATCCCTATTCATTGAGCACAATAGCATTTCCTGCGTATAAACTCGTACAGGGATTATACGAGGTGTCTACGCGGTGTCTACGCAGCAATTTGTTTGTCAACGAGTTTATACGCGATTGTACTTGTTTATACGTCTTTATACGATTCTGTGCGCGTACACATGTCCAGTTATACGTGAGCGGTACTGTAGCAAGCTGCATCCAGAGTCAATGGATGTATACTTACACAAAAGTTACAGTTAGCTTATCGACGAATGTGTCAATTTTTGGGTATGAGAGAACTTGACACGGCAGGCATTTTGCGGTCAAATTCTGCTCAATTGTACGTTGCGTAGGTACAGAATAAATATTTTGAGATCATTGCATTACTAATATACTATGTGAAAAACACATACAGTTGAGTGATTTGGATTTTTCCTTGATAGACATCGTTGATCACATCCCAAAGTGCGTCAATTATTAGCCCACCATGCTATACTAATGCCTGCTATTGTTTCAGTAGCCTAACTTTAGAATATTAGCAAGTGAACCACATAGCCTAGGCCTAAGCTACAGTAACTTTATATACATAATACTAGTTAGGCCTAACGTTAAAAAGGAAACAGAATTATCCAAAAGTGAATGTAAGAGATATTGTAAGATTACCATTAAGTCAAATCAGAGAAGTGGGGGCCAATCATGTAAATGCGTCTATCACAAAACTTCACTTTCAAAGTATTACATCAAATGTCTCGTAGTTCTATTTCAATCTCCTTTCACCACGCTACGACTGGTAATGTTTTGATCACTGCTGGAAAGTTTACATCAACTGTTTGACATATATACAACAGAAACAGCTGTAATTCGAAGTGACCAGTCTAGCATTTCGGAACCTACAGTATAACCCTCAGAAGAAAAAAAGGGGGCGTATATATATACACTTCAATAAAACGGCATGGAGGTCTCTACCCGCAACTGGTGTAAGGTAAAAGCCTTCTACATCTGTCTACACATAATAATCGGTTACATGTAGGCCTACTACCCCTCAATCCATATGTATTATCTTTTGACTGCTCGATATGGTATCCAGTCAAAACGTCCCTTTCCCAAAACGTCCCCGCTTTTTAAGACCAAAACGTCCCCGCTTTTTACCAAAACGTCCCGCAGTCAAAACGTCCCCGTTAGTCAAAACGTCCCCGCTTTTATAATCAGTTGGAATGCAAGTGTGGATGTTTTTAGTTCAAATCAAAGAGTAAGGATAAGTATAGTTTAGGTTGAAAACACAGTTTTTAGGAGTGGGAAGTGCCGGTTATGAGGGCGGAAACATTTTTGAGTATACTTTTCTGAGGTAAGATAATATAAATAGAAAAGGGAATGCAAGAGGGCTGTAGGGTAATACGATTTTTTTAAACACGAGTTGGTTTCTGTATGAATATATACGATATTGAGGGAAGGGAATAAAAAAGTTTTTTTTGTTTACGTATACAACAAGTTACTTTTGAAATATGCGAGACGGGTTGGATGAAAGTGATATATATTTTCTTACAGCACATACGTTTATTTTTTTTCTCAAGACACTTTATAGTTTTGATTTTCGTGATTCTTTGCCTAGTTTTCTACCCTTTTCCAGAATTTATTCTGCCTTCTTATTTTTTGATGGTCTAGAAAAAAACATATAGCGTAGGCCTATACCTTTTTCATACCAAATATAATTAAACGATATAGTCCTTCATGATTTACCCAGCAAACACAAAAACCTTTTAAAACGTTATTAAAACGTTTCGCCTTTTGTTTTGATAACGTTATTTGTGGTGCAATAAATATGTCACGAAAACGTTTTCAGGCTATTATTTTAAAACATATTTACGTTAAAACATTAATGTAACATTAATATCTCATGAAAACGTTATGCCGACGTTTTTATAACACCACATTTAACGTTATAAAAACATATTTTGGAGGCTCTTTTAAAAATGTTATGATAACGTTTTGTGTTTGCTGGGTATTTCGCGCCTGTAATCCAACTTGCATGCCGATAACTTAGCCAAATTATAACTTAAAATTAACATATATTCACAACTGTGAATGAATGTGATAGACGGGGACGTTTTGACTTACGGGACGTTTTGACCAACGGGGACGTTTTGACCAACGGTGACGTTTTGACCAAAAGCGGGGACGTCTTAAAACGTTGTTTTGAAACGTTTTAAAACGTCCCCGTACCAATTCGTACGGGGACGTTTTGGTAAAGGGACGTTTTGACTGGTAAGCTCGATATCAATCCGAGAAGAGAAGATTTTGGTGTCATATTAATTTCTAAGTGATGTCATTTGTAGTATGTAACCTATATATTACTTTCCTTGGGGCCGGGGGCCCAAGGGGAGGGGTCACACTTCGATCTTCGTTAACTGTCTAAATAATAAACGGGTTATTAACCGGATAACCGTCAAAAGTTGATCCAGTTTTGTCTGGGGCTTGGGATGGTGCCACGGTTGCAAGGTGAGGTGCAACAATATAAATGGCCAATGATCATCATTCGAATCAGTGCGCCTACCTAATGTGGCAACTTGTAATCTGATAAATTTTGGCAGATGAAGCCTGCAACCTCAGATGGTACAGCCTAGATCAATTTTGAGACCGATTAGCTTTTTTGAGACCGACGGCAGTGGCTGGCCAAAAATGTTTAAATAATGTCAATTTGCGTTACAATTACAGCTGTATACATAGGCGTAGGAGTGAAAATTCGGCAATATGCTGATAATTTGCAATGTGTTTTTCACTTTTTTTGGTGAAAATTTGAGCATCATGCTGATAATTTTTCGGGCACCTACTGAAAGAAGAATAATTTGCAGTGTTTTTCAATTTTTGTGGTGAAAATTCGGGCAATATGCTGATAATTTTTCGGGCAATTACTGAAAGAAGAATAATTTGCAATGTGTTTTTCAATGGTTAAACTTATATTTTTATGATCATTATTGTTGTAACGACTTCCCCAATAATTCTAACCAATATGGAAGGGTAATAACACGGCAAATGATTGTATGTTATTGGCAGTGGCGGAGCTAGGGGTATTGGTCAGGAGGGGCGAGAATGGTCTGTAGGGGCGCTTTTGACACTATCTAAGCGGAGCGCCACCACTGGTTGGAGCGTAGCGCACAGAAAATTTTTGAGTAAAGATACTCCCTAGATCGCCGGAAATGACCCTTTCTGGGCCTGGCTAATTTGCAGATAAACGAAGAATAAAGAGGTGTCATCGCCAAATTATACCAACAAAATGTGACAAATGTCAATAAGTAGACGAGAGCGCAATAAAAAAGTCAATAATCTAGAATAAGTAAAAAGTGGTAAAGAGCTGAAAAGGGCGCCAGCAGTCCATTTGAGTCCGTCGGGGGGGGGGGGGGTCCGCCCCCTGACTGTATGGACGCTCCGCCACTGGTTATTGGCATGTGGTGTAATAAACGATATATGATATGCACTTTAACATGTTGAACGCGCGCGCGCGGAGCGCGCGAAAAATTTTGGTTGTATTTTTTGGGCAAGTCGTTACAGTCCCCCCAAATCAAATTAGGCTCCTACGCCTATGGCTGTATACGTACCATATAGGAAGTAATTCCGAATGTGAACACCATTATTGGTTGGGTGTACATCAGTGCCATGAAGTCCGCGAGGCGAGCTGCAGCATTTTCACTGACAGAAAGTACTCTCCCTCTGCCAGTAATTTTGAAGCACATACATACATGTCAGAAAGGAGATTTACTCTTCTTTTTACTCTGCGGAATAGGCCTATATCTAAGAACCCTATAATGGGGTCCGGGCGGGGGGGGGGGGTGTTTGCGTGCCGTAGCGTTTCTGGGACATACAATTCTTTCATAGTAATTTCAGAGCAAGAAAATACACGTCAGAGAGAGAGAGAAATGAAATTTCTCCGGAATGTAAGTTCTAAGGCTGGTAGGGTCCTGCCTGCATGGTGCCGTCAGTCCTGACATTTTCACGTTTCATATATTCAACGTACTTCGATAGTGAGGTGAACATTTGAAGGGCCGAGCAATGATGAGGGAGGGAGGAAGGTGAGAAGACCGTCGATTAGGATCGGTTGCAGCAATAAAGCTATAGGGCGACACCAAATACCTAGTTAATTAACCCAAGATACATGTTTATGTCGCCACACAATCAGAAGAACTGCCTGGGTTAAGGCGTCTGTGCATAACTTTAGTTATTCGTCCATGCATGCATCCCAAAACATGAGAATAAAATATATGAAGGTGATAATCTAGTGCCTATATGCATCTTGGTATATTCTCACTATGTTGTCCAGTTCCTCCCTCACTTTCACGGCCCTTCAATTTCAGTAAAGCAAAATAACACACTGGAGTAAACTTGTAAGCCCCAGTGGGGGGGGGGGGGCGGGGAA
>JAIPMN010002217.1:31608-42563 GCA_020650975.1 Apostichopus californicus
GGGGGGGGGGGGCGGCTGCCCCCTTTGCCCCCCCCTTGGCTACGCGCCTGAGTATAGGATGCAGTAAACAAGACAATTCTACACGTGTCGTGTAAAACTGTGTAAAGCGGCTCCCAGCAGACGAGGCTGAAACTCTTAAGCTAACAAGGAATGTATGCAGTGCATGCATTCCCAGGTGAAGTGAGGTCCTCACTCCACCAAGACAAATGGTAAACTGAGCTGGCTGGACACACACCTGTAGTCAGTCCAGGTTACCTGGACAGGTTACCTGGACAGACTACAGGTGTGTGGGTTGTTTCTCTAGCCTTTCCCTGACGAAATACATGTGCTAATTTTCAGGGCATGTATAATGCACATTTTGTTGGTTCTTTTATATATACTCTTTGCTTTATGGCTTCTTATAGGTAATTAACCAACTGAGAAATACTGAGAAACTCAACCCACACACCTGTAGTCTGTCTGCGCTTCTCATGTTAAACCGAAGTGAGTGTGATGGTATGTAGAATTGATCTTAGTAAGTTATATAGTGAAAAGCAGTGTGAGGTGACAAACAATAAATATTCAAAATGACGGCACAGGCTGTCCTGAAATGACCATTGACCTCAAAACAGGCTTCTTGTACTAAATGTGATAAATACATCAACACACTAAATATGACATCTGTCCTTGTTGAAATATTGTGCAAAACATGGTTTTCACAATTTGACCCCTGGTGAACTCTAACGACCATTCACATACGTCCTCATTAGGCTTCTTATACTCAATGTGTGGTACAATTACATACCAAATATGTGATCTGTCCAACCTTCCCAATTGCAATATTATGTTTAGGAAGGTGTACGTGTTAGTGTAGAAAGACAGGTAAGAGTGGAGTGAAGTAAATGTGTGGCGTTTGTCTACTTCAAATGACCTTTGACCTCCACAAAGCAATAATAGGCTCCTTAAATTTGATATGGTGCATGTACAGACCAAATATGAGATCTGCCCAAGGTTCTCTTCTTGCAATATCATGTTTACAAGGTTTTCACTTTTTAACTTCTGATGACCCCAAATGACCTTTGACCTCCACCAAAAACAATACGCTTCTAGTACTCAATGTGTTACCTCTACACACAAAATATGAGGTCTGCACAAGCTTCCCTTCTCGAGATATATCGTGTTTAGAAGGTTTTTACAATTTTGACCCCTGGTGACCCCAGACCGTTGATCTCCACCAAAAACTATAAGCTTCTTGTACTCAATGTGGTTCTAAAACATATTAAATATGAGATCTGCTCAAGCTTTCCTTCTTGAGATATCGTGTTAAGAAGGTTTTCACAATTTGACCCCTGGTGACCCCAAATGACCTTTGAACTCCACAAAAAACAATAGGCTTCTTGTACTCAATGTGGTACGATCTACACACCAAATACGAAATTGGTCCAACCTTCCCTTCTTCAGACATCATGTTTACAAGCTGGACGTCACAAATGCGCACACACACACACGCACACGCACACAATCATGAATGCAAAGGTAAACAACCTGCAGGTCCTCACAGGATACTGTTGTATCTTTATCTAAGATATAATATATGCAGTTTTTAAATTTTAAAGTAGTCTTTTTAAGCCTCCAAATTTTAGCAACGATAAAAATTTCCAAAGTACTTCCCTGGAAGTTCAAACTATAGCAAGGTACTAAAGAGCTTTTTTTTTAACTAGATACTGACATTAAAATGTTTCAGTGAGGAAAAGCCTTTGAGAATGATGGCAGTGAAATGCTTGCTAAGGGTTTGAACATAAGTGACAAGTTTTTCCATCACTTTTTGGCATAAATTTAGGATCTCTGTTTTTCAGGGGAGGGGGTGGTGTGGGGAGGATGGATGGAGATGAGAATAGGATCCCAATAATTATCATGGGTTGGTACAGTGCATATCTTGAGGCAAATGTATGTTATTACTATATATACATTGAACATTTAATTTGTACTTATATTTATGTATATGTATTTATACACATATATATTTTGTTTTTCTTTTCTTTTCTTTTCTTTCTCCAGGGAGTCTTCCACATTGTTAAGCTTTTAAGCTTTATGGAAGACTTCCCTTCACTTTGTACCTGGAAAATAAAGAGACAAGTCAGTTATTTTCTTTATCCGATGAATACTTTATTCGGTTCGGCAATATTTCATTACGAATTAAGTCTTTAAAGTTTTAGAAATTGAAAAAGTTTGTAGCATCTTACTTTAATTATTTATGAAAATAACTCTATTAACAGTAAAGGTGATAAACAGATCGACAGAGCGAGACAATCTGGTTCACGATTCTAGAGTCTCTTCTCGAGCCATGTTTCAAGGACTGTTTGGTCGTACCTTCATCTGGGAGCTCTTCATAGAGAATGGACTGAAGTAGAATTGATCGCGTCTCTGACCGTTGAGATTACAGAAAAAGCAATTATTATACCACCAGCCTCCGGTAGCGATCACGGCGCAGTTACCATCAGGCCTGTTGTCGTTGTCCCGGTCAGAGGTCGAGAACGGCATGTCATTGTGACTAGTAAAACCATTAACTGTTATCATAAGAAAAGAAAGAAACAAAGAAAGAAGAAGAAATTTGACAATCAACAATTAATCTCTAAAAAACAAAAATATCAATGTTGGACAACAATATCATAATTACATATGCAATTAAATGATATTCAATATAATTTAAATTGATTATAACAGATACAGAAAACATTACCTGGCTGATGTACTTAGGATTTCCTTTTTTTTCTTCTCCGGCTATTACATATCAAGATTAAAAATTCTGCTTGAAGCCACCCGTTCCAGAACGTTAGTTACTTCCCTACAGACTCTCCATAGTCGTAAAAATTGAGTCAAAATTTGCAGTTTTACCGCAATTTTTTATATTATTCACCTGGCTGTATTGAATGAGGAGCCTCAAATTAAACAATAAGCAGAGGTCGCGATGAAAAAAATGGAAGTTATAGTAAATGAAATGACACAAATTCAACTTAATAAATTGTCAGCAATACGCATAGTGCAAAGATATTGAACTTAGTGCAAAGATACTTACATAAGAAAGTTCCCGATGTGAATTGCAAATGGAGTCTGTAGTTGTCCTCTTCCGCTGAGATCCTGAAGTCTCCATAAAGACCGTAAGAACTCTGACTAAATGTGTTTGTCAATTCGACTCGCATGCTGGTTTCCCCCTGGTTAGTGATGTGATGAATGGCATCGTTACCCAACCAGTAATCACCGTTGACATCACCGAAGCCGTTCTTGTAATCATCCCAAACGCGGTAAAAGTCCACACTCAAGTCTTGCCGATTTTGGAAAACCTGGCAAAGGTAAAAATATGAGAAAGACGTTTAATATAGATATGTACACATAGTGTTACCGCACTGCAATTCAATTTTCAGTCGGTTTTGGAAAAAAAGAAGATACTAACTTCGTTTTGCCAACAACAACAAAAACGTGGCAGGTCGGAATTGACAACATGACGTGAAAAGGTTAGATGGTACAATATTGAATGGTTGGACGACACAAGCAAAACCCACGGTTGCAACATGCAGCTATGGTGGCAGACATTGTCCCTGACGTTTTATAAATTTCAACAGACGACGAAATGTTTATTTTCTGATTGTTATTCTGTGATAAAACCTTCTTTTTTGTCAAAGGATTCAGTCTAAAACTGAAAAAAAAGGAGACAACAAATTTCCCAACCGTGAAGCTCATATGACAAAGATCTTTGTCATATTTCATATTTTCAGGGCAAAACGTTTGCAAGTGTTGACATTGAAACAAATGTCGTCATCAGGTGGATTTCTGTTTTTTAGATTTAGCATTTGCAAAAACCCACCTCCGTTACAGAAAATAAATGTCGATATAAATGAAAGAAAAACAAAAAGAAAAAAATGAAATACATGTGGCTATAGGATCAAGTCTCTGATATCTCTCAAGTAGAGATGATCATAAGAGTCACTGTAGTAGAGGAGTGTACATACCGTCCAACCACCTCCATCAGTGGTCATGTCACAGAAGACCTCCAAGGATCCACCAGGGTAGCCTGGAGGGGCGATGGTGTAAACACCGTCCGCCGTCTCTCCGCTAAGCAACAGTTCATAACAGTCAGCTTGAGCTTGAGCGACCTGCTCGCAAGTTTCACCGTCTCCCTCGAAACCTTCGTTGCAGTGACATCCTTTTACTCCTCCCTTCCAGCCACAGAATGCATCTGGTGAGCAGATGTATTCCTCGTTAGTCTGAACGGTTCCATCAATGCATTCGTAGGTCGCTGTGCAGTCAGCATTGACCCGGACTGTACCTTCCTGGTGAGGCAAGGAAGAGAATGAAAGGTTGCCAGTTAGAATTTAAAACTATGATACTGTAGTCCTCAGATACCGTATTCCCCAGTGTAGCAGTATGATTAACTTACGCCTATGATACCGTATTCCCCAGTGTAGCAGTATGATTAACTTACGTCTATGATACCGTATTCCTCAGTGTAGCAGTATGAGTAACTTACGTCTATGATACCGTATTCTTCAGTGTAGCAGTATGATTAACTTACATCTATGATACCGTATTCCTCAGTGTAGCAGTATGATTAACTTACGTCTATGATACCGTATTCTTCAGTGTAGCAGTATGACTAACTTACATCTATGATACCGTATTCCTCAGTGTAGCAGTATGATTAACTTACGTCTATGATACCGTATTCTTCAGTGTAGCAGTACGACTAACTTACGTCTATGATACCGTATTGCTCAGTGTAGCAGTACGACTAACTAACGTCTACGATACCGTATTCATCAGTGTAGCAGTATGATTAACTTACGTCTATGATACCGTATTCCTCAGTGTAGCAGTCACACTCCATTTCTGTGACGCACTCTCCGTCCCCCAAGATGGAGCCAAAGTTACAAGAACAGGTATCAATACAGTCGTGAAGACAGTCTTCGCTGCCATCTAGATCCACACAGCTTGGTGAGCAGGCAGTTGCACAGGTTGAATAAGTAGTAGAGGCTGGACATGTCATTTCTAAAAGCAAAGGAAAGCATCCCTTAATCATGAAAATTCTGAATTTTATTTCCACTATATTGATATTAAAACTCCAAATGGATTGACAGAGTGAAACAAAATAAATGTGAAGGGATATCTTCCTTTGTCACCATTTTCTCTGTGCCGGCTAATAAGGAGAGCCTAAAAACTCTGATTAATTAAATTGGTATGCTGGTACTCTATCATCAGTAAATTTCAATCCAGTAATAGCACATTTGGCAGGTAATCAAGAATATGGCATGTGAAAAAAAAATCATCTCTCAAAACATGCAACCCCCCCCACCTAGATCCCCTACCCCCTTTCCTCCCATTCCCTTGAATGAATTTGTAATTTTATAAACACGGCAAAACCTCAAGCCATTACTCACCACAGTCAGGTATTTCAGCTCTCCAGTTAATTGCTGGTCCCCCTGCAGCACGACAAGTCGTGGCGTACACAGAGAAGCCATCTTTTACAGAGGAATCGTCTACACAGAAATCTTTGACGCAGGTCTCGTAGTACGAAGCAGGATTGACAAAGTCGTGACAATCGGCAAAGATACCTGGCAGGAAGAAAAAGGCAAAAAACGGTAATTTATCATTTCAAATTTCAAATGAACGAAAGTTGAGATTACACACGGAGTGTTAGCTCAGTGGTTAACGCGGGTGCCTAGTTTCAATCATAAGGTCCCCGGTTCGAGTCACTCCCAGATTAATGTATGTCGTCCAGTTACAGAGTTGTTGACAATTAACAATTCATAATCATGGACGTTAAGATATGAATGTAAGAGACTGACTTCGGTCAGCTTGCGGCTTTGATAAGCCAATGAGGCTTCTTCACGAGTTACTGCTTGCAGGAGGATCTAATATACATACACATGATTACAACACTCATGTTATTTCTGTGTTACTTTTGGTCCTGTACTTGACTTATATTATGATGTTTTGGCTAATATTTTGGCTACATTTACCAAAAACAAGAACCAATTAGCAATTAGATGAGATAATTTCCTTTATGCAACAACAACAAGGAGAAATCATTTCTTTGAGGGTTTTCAATGAATATTTCAACATTTCATAAAAACACCAAAATGGGTAAAAGTGAAGGGATATTAGGAATAATGAGGAAGTATTAAACACCTACATTAAGGTAATGAAACATGTCTATGCATGGCTTGTACCTTATGACCAAGTAGTGTATTACTCAACATTAAGAGTATGTCTATGCATGGCTTGTACCTTATGACCAAGTAAAGTATTACTCAACATTAAGAGTATGTCTATGCATGGCTTGTACCTTATGACCAAGTAGTGTATTACTCAACATCATGCTTGACGAGATAGCGAGCAACACATATCTCTGGCTTGTTCCTCATTACCAAGAAGTAATCTTCTACTCACCATTCATGTTATTGAGGTAGTGACAACTATATCTCTGGCTTGTACCTCATTACAAAGTAGTCTACTACTCACCATTAGTTTTATTGAGGTAGTGACAACTATATCTCTGGCTTGTACCTCATTTCCAAGTAGTCTACTACTCACCATTAGTGTTATTGAGGTAGTGACACCTATATCTCTGGCTTGTACCTCATTTCCAAGTAGTCTATACTACTCACCATTAGTGTTGATGATGTAGTGACACCTATATCTCTGGCTTGTACCTCAATACCAAGTAGTCTATACTACTCACCATTAGTGTTAATGAGGTAGTGACACCTATATCTCTGGATTGTACCTCATTTCCAAGTAGTCTATACTACTCACCATTAGGGTTGCTGAGGTAGTAACACCTATCTGCAGCTTGTGCCTCATCGCCAGCACACGGATCGGTAGTTTGGGGAGTTGCGGTACATCTACCATACAGCCAATCAGCAGCAAAGGCAGTTATATCCGTAGTCTACAGACAGTGAGAAAATAACTTTGCCAATATATACTTCCACGAAAGCAAAATAAATATTTCACACAGACGTACTTCTAAGTGTCATGTTCAAACAATGAGCTATCTTTTATATATACCTTCTTGTATCATATATTTAAGCACCCCTAGTAACTTAATCAACCAGTCCAATCTCACACCTCCTCCACTCACCGGTGTACATAGCTCTGTCCCATAGCAACCATTAGTCATAGTAATATATATATATATATTTTTTTTTCCCTTTAAGCCTCTGAAGAAGATCCTGCTAGGATCGAAACGTCAGGCCGACTTACTTTTACACATAATATAATAAGGGTCAGAGGTTATCACTTCTTGGACAGTTGATCTTTGTTTCTGTGGTCACTTATATCCTGGTATAGTAGCAGAGCGAACAAGCTCACTGGATTTAAGAGAATCACCATCTTGTGTTAATGTGTCTTATTCCCATTATCCTTAGAACATTATACTTACTAAGTTGCTTTTTACGACTATTGTTAATTTCTTTACGGCTGACAGGAAAACGAAAGTTGATTATATTGCTTTCTCACAAAAACAAGACCGCTGAGATCATTAAAAAAAAACGAATAACAGCGACCGCTGAGTCTGTTTTAATATCTCAAGAACTTTTCTTCCTGTGCAGTAGAAAATGTCTTTGGACATTAGAAATTCCGATCCTGAATTTTTGTAACAAAATAAAAGGAGGCTTACCACAGCTCCGCTCTGCATGGCCAAATCATCACCAGCATTAGCATTGCAGGTTCCACACATACCAAATACCTGTCCTCTAAAGTCAGCGGTCACTTTAATAGAAGCCATGCCTGATTGGCTAAGAAGAATAGACAGCCCAAAGGAAGTTGTAAGGATCTGTGGAAAGGCAGAGAGATCTGCATAACATATGGACAGTTTATGACGCAATACACCATCCCAGTCATCATTTTCCAACCGCTCATAGAAACATAACGAACCATTCCACCCACGATTACCAATGCTCATATTTTGTGTCAAAGTTCAGGGTCAGGTCAGGTCAAGCTCAGCTAGTCAAGTAGAAGCATATACTGTACTAGAGACTACCCTAATTGCTTCATAACTGGGAAGATAACCAACCGGCTAGCTACAACACTCTTAAAATGTTCACGTTTTCAGGGTTTTAAAAATTGGCTCCATTGATTAATTCATATATGACCTTACATTTAGATTCACATTGTCAAGTTTTATATTAAGGGTGACTTTTAAAATTTTACCCAAAATCTTGTTCACCCGAAAGTTAGAAGTGAGTTCTTACAAGTTTGACTTTGACATTTCGCATGTCAACCTGACATCAGAGCATCAGCATATATTGTACATATGGACTGAGCTGAAATCATTTGAATACCCGCTCGACAGGTGTCGATTATTATTTCTGTGACTCCGTATTAAAGGGTGTGAAGACTCGCGCAAAAAGAAACGTCTCATGCCTAGTTTCGAATGAGGTGTAACAGAAGTGTTAGACGCCACCATCGATCTCAGAAAATACACACACACATTGCTACCGTGGGTAATTAGACACTAGTGTACAGTCAGTACATACAGCTGCGGTCAATACCCACAGCACGGTGTAGAAACGATACAGCGATGGACATCTCAGGTCCAGCTAAAGATAACAAGGTATCATGTTTCATTACTGTCTGCAGTTTGTAGCGACACGAACAAAACGTCACTTGCAAGCAACAGAAAGTTGACTTTTTCAGACGGCCGCACGCGGTTTGGGGCGAGTCTCCATGCAATGTCTTAAACTAGCATCTTACTCTCCCTCTGGCTAAACAAATTTAAAAGTACTGCGTCAAAAAGACATTATTTTACACATAAATATTTATTCTGATATATATAAAAGCAGATCTACTTACTGAGCTTGCTTCCGGCAGGCGGACTACTGTGACAACGTCATCTGAGAAAGTGGTTCCCATGGCATCAAAACCTATTCTTAGTTGCCTGTCGAATCCCAGGGAGTACGACCTGTCTTCGAATGCTAATCTGAACCCATACAGCACGGTCGGCAGATTTGATGCAAATAAACTGATCAATTCGAATTGCGTTGTTCCAGTTCTGTCGGCGACCAATATATACTCGCATCCGATGTTGTGTGAGTAGCTGACCAGGTCGAACGTCCGGATGTGAAGGTTGTTCCAGATCAAGCACTCACAATCAGCTATAAAGAATCCAAGTCAAAGGGGATGAATTTAGACAGAATATTTGTCTTGAAGTCCAGTAAGAAAAAAGGAAAAGAAATAAACTTGAGTATTGATCGAGTGCTTGTGATCTTTCAGTGGGCTACCTATTCTGGTCTGTCTACAGGCATCTCACCTTGAAGCAGATACAATGCAGTGGAATATATGGGGCAGAGACTGCTTTAATAACGGTGTACCGTCATCGATAGCTTTATTTTATATAACATACATCATCTGGGATGAGTTGTTATTATATCATCTATCTAACTGACCAGAATTGCATGGGTTCAAATGAACAGGAGTTTAAACTGAGCTTTAAATAGCTAGTAAACATTAAGACATACACAAGGGAATTGAGAACAGGTTACAGCTTGGGAACAATAAATGTCGATGGGCTCCTTTCTTGAATTTTTTTGAAATTCATAGCTTTAAGAATTTTTCTGGTGGGCAAAAGATCTGACCTGATTGCTGCATCCTTCACTCATGCCTAACTATAAAATGCATTTTTTTTTATAATTCGTATATTATATTATGAATATGATCAAACATTATTTTTGATCCCATATTCCTCCAAGCCCCCTAAATGACTCAGACCACTGAAGCTGCAGACCCCTGACCTACTCTTGCCAGGCTTGGAAATAGAATAAACTGATGTGGTACCTACCCAGCTCACACTCTTGGCCATTTCCAACGTATCCATCAGAACAATAGCAGCCTCTGTTTCCAGATTTGACCTCGCAGGAGGCCTGAGCAGAACACTGGTAGGTCTCACAGTCCAGCTCTCCCAGGATACATGTACACTTTTGTGAACATCCTTCATTGATATAGACAGAGCCAGGCTGAAAGAAGAGACACATGAACATTCCATTCAAAAATAATGAGTTGAAAACACGTATCACATATGATGAGGTAGAGCATACCTCATATAATCAATACATACCTCTATTACATCCTTAGAGTAGTGTGTGCCTCATTTAATCAATGGTTAACTCTACATTATATGAGATAGTATATACCTCATGTAACCAACAAAGCATTAGATATTAGTTATGAGGTATGACATACCTCATAAACACCACATACTTCTGTTATATCCTTGCAGTAGTATTACATACCTCATTTAATCATAGATTACTTGTACATTATTGAGGTAGTATATACCTCATATAACCAACAAACCATCTTATATTAGCTACGAGGTATGACACACCTAAATACATACTTCCATACTATCATCACAGTCAAATAAACTTCACTAATAAAATAGTCACTGACTAATGTCACAGTATCTTTGAGGTACATTATACATCACACTACCAATGTAACCATAACATATTTACAACAATGAACACGTGATCTTTATACCGAGATGTAGGTATCCTCTGGAGTGATGCATCCGCATTCTCTCGGATAAACACATTTATCTCCATCTAGAATCTTTCCTTCTGGACAGACACACGTCTCTACATTTGGAATGTCACAGGTGATGGGATTATCCCTGCTGGAGCAGGTGGTGGGACAGGCCGGGCCATCTGCTGTGTATATCATGCCCTCGGGACAAGGTCCAGCTGCAATTACATGAGACCAGAGCCAAGAATTAGGACCCACTTTATACACAGCTAGACTGGATCAAAACCTGGACGTGGTGGTGGTGTACATATCACCCAGGTTAGGTTTGGACAGAGATCAACACACAGTGTCGTGAATGATAATCATTTCATATGAACTCCTAAAATCAAACATGACAGATGATCTAATGTGACATATGTATTTATGTACTTGAATAATTTACACATGCATAAAATGTT
>JAIPMN010002218.1:0-22546 GCA_020650975.1 Apostichopus californicus
TATATATTAATCTATAACAGAGGCATTTATCCCAGTCTGGGGGACTTTGGACATGAGCGTCCCTGCACAAAGTAAACGTTAACTACCGTTCCTTACACACCTGACATTGACACGATTTACGTTCCGCGATTGACACCATCAAATTCCCCAGTATTGTGTAACATGGTTTTTATTGGGGATAATTCCAATTCACCAAAATGTACATAAGACAATCGGGTATGGACACCATGGAGTTTTTTTAGTCTTGCATTCGAGTTTGTGATAAGAAATCTCTTACGAATATTAACGAAGATAAATTATACATCTATACTATATCTATATTAAAAAGATTATCAAATGGCTATTTAAGGATCATAAAGTTAATATTTAATTAACTAAAGCAAGTACAAAGTTTGTTTGTCTCGTCAATGGCTTCTATGCTCGGTTAGCAAACGTACTGTATCCAGGGATGTGTTATTTATAAATCCCTGCTGTACCTCTGTTAGATGTGCTTACGACCTGAGATGAGACTTCTGATCTGATTGTCACGCAAAGTATCACGAGTATAGGCCAGGACACACTGGATCCTGCATGTACCTCCAGTCCGATTTATGTTTTCAACACATGACCACGTTGCTAAATATTTGACTCCGTGGAGATTTTTCCAACTCAATTTCCTTAGTACTCATCATGGCCCAAGACAGTGTTGTGCAACTCAATGTCGGTGGCAGTTTGTACACGACTAGTCGATCGGTTCTTACAAAGTGCACTGGTTCCAAGTTGCATGTTATGTTTTCAGGAAACGAGTCAAACATGGTTGACACAAACGGTCATGTATTCATCGACCGCGATGGTAAACTGTTTCGTTACATTCTGAATTTTTTGCGAGATGATAAATTAGTTGTCCCTATGAAATTTGCTGAATTTGACTTATTGTTAGCAGAAGCCGAGTATTACCAGTTGGGACCACTAAAAGAAGCTATTCGAGAGAAACTGATTTCCAACGTTCATGTAATGGAATTTGTGATGATAGAAAATTGTCTTACTGGATTCTACGACGTTAAGGCTACGAAGACGACGGTCTTTGCATTGTACAACCAATTTGAAAAAGTTCTCAAATGGGAGCCAGACCTCAACTCACTCTCAGCTGATGTCATAACGTTACATTATAAAATATCGGACAAAATAGTGCAAACTATTACAGAGTTTCTGCCTACACTTGGGTTCAAGAGCGACCCTCTCGGAAACCACTTTTACAGATATCGTTAAGCAGTTACCTATCCATAGGTGAAAGGTTCGTCTTAATAGCCGTCTCATTTATCACATATATGACAGCCGATGAAAAGCATTCTTTACCCCTCGCCAACCTATAGACAATAAACCAGGTGCGCAGTGGGCATTGAATCTATTAATGTTGTTAGGGATGTTCCACCCCTTGGGCCGGTTCGATTGGAGGTTATAATCCCCAGTGTCCCATCAGTAGGAAGACAGATGAACCCTTCAAACATAAAAGAAACAGTGTGTATAGCTGGCCAAGTATACTTTAGATAGAATTATATTCGTCAAATAGATTTCAACAGAAACAGCCTATTATTTAACGGGAAAGGTCCAATAGTTTTAGCATAGAATATTAATATTGAATACTAGGTCTAACATGGGTAGGAGAGGATTGATAATGTGGGGTTCAGTTTACAGAGAAAGAAAGGAATGGTTTAACTTAGTTTTGCTAGCCGAGGGCCATTGCACGATTCACACACACACACCCACATACACACCCACCCACATACACAGGTGTGTTTTACATTCAGACCGAGGACCCCATTGTACTTTCCATTGTTCAAATCCACGTACCCTAACCTTAACAATACCCCATAACAATAGAATTCTTTCGAGGACGTGGTGATTCTTTGGAAATCACATCCGAGGACCTGCAATTCTTTTGTTCAAGTCCTCGGTCAGAATACAAAACAAGTGCATAGCAACACACAAAAAAATGGTACCTCAAATGATATATATATATATATATATATATAGCCTATGTTATGTGTTGTATATTCAGATAAATGAGAAATATTACACTTCAAGTGTTACTTTAAGCGAATGTTTATCTAATTCATATCTCCAATGATTTTTTTTATAGCTAAATATATACCATTGTATTGGCTTCCCAAATGTACTTTATATGTCTTTTTCCAGTGTCTCCCAAATGTACACTATCACCACATACATATATATGTATATATGTGATGTATAGCATATAGTGCGGCACTATGACATTTACGTCACATAAAAACATTATATAATTACAGTTTATTTATCGTAAGGTCTTACAATAAACAAATAAAACTTGAATCATTGCATTGTAATGAATGATACTTTTCTTCAGGCATATTTGTTTAATTGCATACCTACTACATACCATTCATAAGTTTGGTCTACGTAATTTATTTATTTTATGTTAAAGGTATGCTGTATTAGCCCCAAATATGCTAGATATTCAAATATGGTCACCTGTGGTCAAAATTCTTAAACTGTTTTTATTACAACCTTCAAGGACATTTAACTCACTGGGACATTCAGTCCTCTTGTGTGTTTTTTTAAAAATGTCTGAGAACAATTTGGAGAGTAAAGACCTCCCGGAAATTACTTTTTGAAAACTTCTAGCAATTATAGCGTGCTATAATTTGGAACTTAAACTGACTACCTTTCAGTTTATAGATTCACTGGGAAGCCAGCAGCTTCTGGACAGTACACAGGAAATAGAGCCTATTTACACTATTATGTTTGGTGGATAACAGCCATTTTCGAACTGACTTGTAAATGCCGTAGATATGACTCATTTCATATTATCAGTTAACTGCATGATATCAAGAACGTGGAAATCAACAAAATGTTTAACGACAATACATATTATATGTTCAGCTGATAGATTTCCCATTTGATCACTATGTTCCTTACACTTATCATTTCGAAACATAACCTACGTTGGCTTTTCGGACAGCTCTCTAGATTGGTTTAACGGATAACTTTATCACATGGTTTTCGCAATTTATCGAGACCTGGCTTCTCGGTGCAATTTTAGTTTGGGCGAGAATGTTGGTTAACCTTTACGGGGTGGATCATATGTAGTTTTGCAGCATTGTTTGATTGAACGGTGCGTAGTCTTTTCATTTCTATTCATGGTCTGTGAATAATTCTTTCCAAATTCATTACCGGTGGGCTACAATCAATTGGCATAATCTTTTCGTTATTCATGACAAGAACGTCCCCATGATATAAAATGTTAGTTGGCCAATCCTATCGGGTATAACTCATAGCGTGTGTGTGTTTTGTTATTTATTATAAACTAAAAATTGACAGCGACTACGAAACCAATTAAGGTACTGATATGTTTGAAGGTACTATGGAATATTAACAACTTATATGATTAGATGTCTATAGCAGGCTACCTCACAATGTGATATAGTGGGAGTAGCTTGATTTGCATTATACTTGCATATTCATGAGACAGGTGATGTTACCATTGATTTCTTTTTGTATAGTTTCTTTTTCTTTTATACAGATTTCTTCATCTACTGGAATTACGGAAAACGTGACCGAAAGATAGATACGAACAGGACAATGGTGACAGGCATCTTTTCTTGAGTGTATAACCACTGTTTACTATTGGTTGGGTGTCTTGGGGGGGGGGTGCAGGGGCAGAGGGGAGGGGGAGGGGGATAATTTAAGTGTTGTTTATAATTCGGGTACAAATAAACGATTGATTCAGATGTTACGTTGAAGCAAACGTTTAACGCATTCTGGGTTCGGCTGAGCAGTATATATATTTTGTTTCCTGCTGGATGTACAAACAATTAAAGGTCAGGTGGTCAGGTGGGGAGTCAGTAAGACCAAGGAATCCAAGGCTCCGTGGTTGGACAATCATTTAAGTTCTACATCGAACATGCATGAACGTCTTTAGATGCGCTGTTGATTAAAAGTTTGATCAGGACCAAATTAATGAAATGATTATGCACCCTTGATCAACATTGTTTACGTTGATCACCGGTTAACACAGTGATCTAGATGGATGGGTTACTATATGGTACGGGGTACGGAGTTGTATCTAGGTTAAAAGCGATTTTTGTTTTCTTTTGCAACCAATCGTAAAGCCATATTATACATTGTATTCTACTTACTTAACTTTTGTCTTTTTTCTGACATGTTTCTCATTTCCTTCACGTACCCATGGTTAAAAGGTTTTAATAGTTTGAATATTCATTGGAATAAACTCCCTTTATTGTAACAGTTAAGCTTCATTATATGGAGATATCCAATATAATGTACATATATGCATTCATAGATGAAAGCAATTCTTTCGATATATCCTTCACCGAAAAAAAAATATTTGCTATGGATATATCCTAGTGAGGAGATGTGAATAATTGGGAGTTGTGTTGCTAAGATATGTTGGTTACGTAATGCACTACAGTATTTGGCTTAATGAAGAATATTCATTGTATGATTTGCATATTATTTCTGCGATGTATAGCTCGGTTATTGCTATATGCTTTATGCTTGCTTGTGAATTTAGTTACAGCCTTGTGTATAGCGCTCTCAGCAAAGTAGTTACGGTACTTACTTAAAAAATATAGTTTTTGGATACGATATTTGTTCTTTTTCGATATACACTGTACACTAACATCTGCACCGATCACTGGTTCACTTTATATTACCTTTCGATTACCTTTCTTTGGGACTCGTGATATCTCACGTGACGTAACACCGTTATGATCGTACGGTTACACTCTCGATGCAGGCGGATGGAGTTGATCGGATCAAAATTGTTTGATTTTCAAGCTCAGGCTAGGCTGTATCTGGGGTGAAATTTCTTTTCCAAAATGAACTTCTCATATATCTCAATATCTGAACATTCAAATATCTGCATCTGTATCTGAATATCGTAATAGGTTTACTGCAAGACTGCTTAGACTTTTAATCTTTGTGGGGTTTTTTTTCCTTCTGTTTTGCTCCATTATTCTCCTCTTTTTATTATTTCTTTTTTTTTGACTTTGGGTTGTAAATCCCATCCAATTTTGTGAAACCTTTCAATTTTAAACATTTTGTCCGTTTACTTTCAATCTTAATATTAATTTAATTTAATTGAAAGAAAAATTGAAATTTTTGAAATAACTCATTAATTCATTTTTTTGGATTGAAAGTTGTCTCATCAAGTTTATTGGGCTTCGTAGTCGTATAGTAAAGTATACGCAAATAAGTTGACAGTGCTTTAACGCTGCATGGTATATTGTTATACAGGATGTATCTATACAACCATGCATCCATTGTATGTATAGCTCTTGTTATAATTTGTCTGCTCGCCTTTGTATCTTATGCATGCTTTAAACATCTCTTTTGTATCTGCTTTGTTTGTGGTGTTTAAAGCAGCAATTTGCGTTGATTCTCGAGATTTTCCAATCCTAGGATATGATATGATACTATACCAATGAAGTAAACTAAGCTAACTGAAAAGTTTCAACTCAAAATATTCCCGAAAAGTGCAAAAAAATGACATTTTTCTGACATTCGTATTTTGAATCTTTGGCTTTGATACACTCCTCCCACTTATAGGAACCTTGTGAATATGTATAACGGACAAGGTAATTTGAATAGCAATGTAAACAGTAAACAAACTCAGCTGAGGAGATGGAATACGCAAAGGAACAGTTATGCCATATCTATTAGAATACGATACGTAACGAAAATAGAAAACAAAAATCATGTGTGCATGTAGCAACACTTAATGCTTTGCTAACTACTTACTAGTAGGTACAGTCGGCCTGCGTGTGTGTATACTTTACTACACTACTAATAGCGTACCGAAGCTGAGGGATTACCAATGAGTGAGTCTATTCTTAGCCCCAGGTCATACATAAACATGTGTGCACTGATTGGTTGAATCATGGAGCTGTTTATAGCTCCATGGTTGAATTTGAATTGGCGGTTTTGCAGTGCTGCATGTGATAAATACTGATCAGATGTGTCTGGGAGACACAAATGTCAGAATCGTATAATAGCCTTAATTACTTGCTAATTACCGTTCACCGTGGGGTAAAAAATATGAGAAAGTCTTACTTTGGTCGTTTGTGATTGTATTATGATAAAAATTCAAAAATTGAGGAAAAATTGTGACTCAACGCAAAATGCTGCTTTAAATGGTGAGAAAAGAGGGTAGAGAGGGAAAAGCGGTGGTTAGAAGCGGGCACAATACGGAATGCAATAAACGGAGAAATACCCTCAGTTCTATAGTTCTACTTCGCTTATTTTCGTGTATACTTCACGTATATCCCCGGGGTACGCGTAACAATATATTGGAGGTGCTGACAAGATGGTTTCCTGATAAGGATCACCGAGAATATCCGTATTCACGAAGGTGTTAAAACCAGCACCAATACATGTTGTGGAAGACTTCCGGAGAAAGTTAAAACTACCAGTTATACGTTATGACGTATTAGCTCGCGTCTAAAACCAGATCTTTAGAGAACTTAAGCAACAAACCAGAATAAATGATTGAGTCCGTTCAAACCTCATTCGCACGCGCTTATATGGACACTGACTCTACTACGTGTTATATGGCGATTTTCAGTTACGCCCAACTTCATTCAGTGACGAATTACCTGAAAGTGTGGCTTAAGATATATTAATCGTGGATAACATTATCAAGCACTCCACAGGACGTAGTAAGTGGTCCTATGAACAGTATAGCGGGAAGTTCGATCACTGAAATATATATACACGCATAGATAAGACACCCACCCAGCTGCAAAACAGTGTCCTAGCGGAGCTGAATTCAATTCCCATTGAAGCAACCAGAAAACATGTCACCAGAAACCAGATAAGGTAAAGTTTCAGCTCTGTATGTTTAGTCATGTCGTCCCTCAATAATGGCTACTAGTAATAATTAACCAATTAACCTGTGTGTTGGCAATGCGGGAAGTTGGGACATTTTGCACGGTATTGTTCAGTGATTAACCTCCGCCACGTATCACGATCTTGCGCAAGGTTTATTGCTTCCTCGAAATTGTTAATGTTAACGTCCTTAAATTGAGACTTTATTTTTCCAAGCAAGGTAGTTACGGGCCTTCCTACTGGTTTAACAGTATGTCTCAATGCTTCTCTTAAAGCAACCTTTGCTGGAGCGTCCTCCTAGAGTCTTGCTACATGACCGAAAAATCTCAATCTTCTATGTGCGACTATGGATGACCAAGGTGTTTGGTTGGTTTCATTGTAGAGCTCATCGTTTGATAGACAATTGTTATTGGTCCATCTAATGTTGAGAATATTACGAAGTAGTCTCCTTTGAAAAGTGTCAATTTTGCGATGAAGATCCTTCGTTGTCCACGTAGTATGAATAATTAAGCCATATCGTGATAGAGGGCGTGGTCTTGGTTGGGAAAGATTTATGTACACTTACACTTCCTAAGAGAGATACAGCACTGCGGGGACAAGTACTGGATCTTTAGGCAACATTCTTAATGAAACCAATCAGTGCCCGAATGTACTTGTTAGTGGGTTGACTCGGGACATTCTGAATACGTAGATATAATTATTGCAAGGTGGAGATAAATAATGTTCCGTGTTATTCGTTTGTAGATATCGGTGCTGATATATATGTAACAAACACATTAGTAACGAAATACCCGTATATGGTAAATACTATAGACTTCTCAATCGGATAAAGGCTTACCAAAACTGTTATTAAAAGAGTGACTCGTGATAGTGGACACTTATCTTTGTAAATATATCAAAAAAGAATGCAGAGTTTTACATGTTCTAAATTCTGGTCACACCATTCTGAACCCGACCGCCCGCCCCTTCTATCCCCGTAAAATAAGACGATATTTAAGACCAAGTGCAAAGAGCATAGTTTTTTTTACTTTTGTCTACCAAACTCGCATCAAAGAGAATGATTAAATTATGGATAGCCCAAGGTTTGTAAATGAAATGAGACGATGCATTCAAATTGTGGTTGCAAACAAACTTAGGAATTGGAGTGAGTGATTAATAACTCCCTCGTTATTTGTTTTATTAAAATGAGCGAGTTGTCAATCATGTTGGTTTCAACAAAGTTTCAGCTCCACACAACCTCTTGCAGCCGTTTAGTGTTTTATCGTAAAATGTCAGTATTTTGAGATCCATTTATTTGAAATTGCGAGGCCGTAAAAAGTAGACTATTCACCGTCCGGAGCTGTGAGAGTTCATTCTAAAGATTTTGGTTATATAACTGCAGTGATGTCATCACTCCGGAGGCGCATCATCATACACCTAACAAATTTGAAATACATGAACCTTGAGTTTGCCATGCGTGACACTAGTTTTAACCTTTGACCTGCAATGACCTCAGTGACCTTGACATTGACTTTATTTCATACGTTCTTATCTTTGAACGTCATTATTTCCTACATGGGTATATATGACACGTTGTGCCATTGTTTTTTATTGGCATGACTATATAGAGCCAAAGGCACATATTGTATTATGAATGGTTTTTGAACACTGACCTTTGACCTATGATATCATTATTCACAGAAACTCAACAGCCCAAGCTGCTGGCTATCAAAGACTAGAGCAAATCTGAAGTTAATCAGGCTTAATAAAGTTTGAGGGGAAATTTGCTGCTTTTCTGATTCCTTTTGAAATGTCAATAACATCCCGTTTGCTTTGTCAATACAATCACACCTATAAACACATAGTCACAGCTTATACACGAGATGTAGTTAGATTTGTTTTGAAGATTAAAAAGTTCATATATACGTATACCAGACCCATCCTAGGATGATAAATATTGACAACAAATAAACATCTTTTGTGACGTAAGATGTGATAATGAGATAAAAACAACTGAATGATGAGACTGCCTCTCACAGAGAAGATAGCAGAGAGAAGATAGCAGAGAGAGAGAGGGTGAGAAAGTATCAATGGATAACTCAAGAAGGAATATTATTAATTTATTTAGAATTTACGTCATATTTTGTACCTCCGGTGGTAAGTTGTAATTTAACAACTTTTTTTTAAAAATCCAATATAGTTGACATAACAAGTAAAATGATAGCTAGGAAGTCTAGACCTCCACCGAAAAGCAGTTTACTTTATTCGTAATTTCTGTCTGCTTATAAACCCTTAGCAAGGTTTTAATAACATCTCTCGGAACCTGGCTAAGAGTATATAGGTTTTATATTTTCAAAGCATTTGGGGTTCAAGTAACTTCAGATATCATGTATTCTTGATTACATCTGTGGAAAATGATTTTCTTTTTAGTTAATGGTCAAAATCCTTACATTCAGAAGTATATCAACGTGTTAAAGCAGTTGTGTCTATACGGTGTCACATCTCTCTCGCTATCGACTAGAATTACCTTAAAAATATTATTGTTTGATTTAATTTATATATCGCAATTACAACAACTTGAGAGAGATTTCGAAACATTCGAATATACCAACAATGTACTAGAGTGAATAATTATAGTGGATCCGGGCAGTGACGTGCCCAAAAGGGAATTCCAGGGGCCATGCTCCACCTCCTTCTCCCCACACCCATCATTTCATCAAGAATGAGAGCAATGCTACGGAGATATGGTTCAGTCGGGGGATTTTTACATTTAGCCGGACGAAAACATTGGGAGTCTCAGATTTGCCCTCCTGCTCCCTTCCTGTGCAGTTGCCTCCAACGAACCCTGGTCCACACAGCTTTGTAGATTCCCCTAGATTCGACATTGGAACTTAAGACTATTTTATGTCCAACGAACGACCCCCCCCCCCCGCCTTCCTGCTCCTGTATAGGCATACCCTGAGGAATGAATTGAAATGTACTTTGGATGTAGAAATGTTCTTTAGATACCTCTTTTCTTTCCTCTTTCTCGTATCTTATTCAATCTTCCTCTCCTTTTTCTTATTCTTCTATTTATTTCCCTTTGGTTTGTCAAAATTTCGAATAACACAATTCTCTCCATATTCTTGCAGCCTTTGTGACAGCCCAAACATGTTCTCCAACCGGTAACGTTACTTTATTAATCTTTAAATAGTGTAGGATAACAACACTCTCCATGGTCAAACATTATATATACCTGACGGATATATTGTAAAAAGAACTCAATGAATCAGATAAACATGAAATATTCAAAACTATCCTCTGTTGGAATAAACTGGATATTCCGTCGACAGACATAGACAAATAATGCCGAAAAGAAGTGTGCTTCCTTGTTACACGATATGCAAAGTACTTTGGCTTCTGACTGGCACTCTTGTAATTCCTAGATCTCTTGTTCAGATCCCGTTGTAGCAAAAACTATATATATTTCCTCCTTTATCATTGCAAACTTGTTTATCATTTCTCAAACAAGTTTCCTTTGTTGATATAGTATAAAAAAAAGTGTTAGCAAACTGCTTATCCACTAAAGAGCCTGTGTTAGAGAGTGTGTAAAAGTAAGAGGGCCTGATGTTTCGATGAAGATGAAGATCCTGCTAGGATCGAAACGTCAGGCCCTCTTACTTTTACACACTTGATATAGTTTGATGTGAAGTTTGAACTATATTTCAATGGCACACCAAGGGACGGGAGGATGCGGTATCTGAGAGGATTAGAGAGTGAGAGAAGTGAGGCCTGTCCCAACTGGGTGTCCAGCCCCGGGGCTAAACACCCAGTTGGGACAATGTTTTACATACTGCAGTAGTGTCATGTCCTGCTTCAGAGCACTCGTATTGTCAGTACGAGCAGTATGAATATCATGTTTCTATCAGATCAAGGTTAGGAACTGTTTGTTCTGCCAATACCAGTGCTTTGAAGCATGGTATTGGTAAACAGTTAAGAGAGGTATTAGCATTATGAAATTTTCCCAACTGGCTGGGCTGGAAGAGAGGGGAACAGAGGGTGTGGTGCATCCTGTTCTCCTGTTGGAACCGTAGGATTGATATCATATTTCTTCACACGTCGAATATCATATTTATCTATAAGATTGTGGAAGGCCTCCGTTGAATTCGAACACCAGCTACACACCTGTCCAGACATGTTACGCTAGTGGGGAACGCATTGACTATGTATGTACGGGTGACCTGGGAGGACCTCCTTACAACCTCTGCGCCAATGGTAACTGGGGTCTACCGGCGCCAACTTGTGAAGGTATGACAAATATATAGATCAGAATTATCAAAATTAATTCATATTTTACCAGCCAGATTTCCGATCGTACTTTTTTGTTTTTATAAATTCTAATTAAATTTAATCATAAATTGATATTTCAATAATTTTGGAAGAAGTTTGTTACGATACAATGTTTCGACCAGATCACGAGGGCCGTCCGACAATTATTTTGGCTAAAATCTTCAAGAAAGTCGTACCGTGGCCAGTGTTGGAGGCCTTTTCTCGTACGTTTAACTTGCATGTTGTAAAAATAAAAGGAAACGATCAACGGGACATAGGACATTCGTTTTAAAATATTACTAACATACATATTAATCAATCAGACACAAAAATTGTATGCAAAGTTGTTTAGTTTATCAAATCATGGAATTGATAGAGTCATTAACATACTGTGACTCGTTAACTTTAACGTATTGATTGATTAAGGACAAGTTTATTTATATGCATTGATTAATTGCGATTATTACTTACACGACATCTAAATACAAACAAAGGTAAACACGTTTCTTGTAATGTCAATATTCTCACCTTAAGCAGCTTATTGAGAGAATGACTTGACTAATTATAAACCTATTCATACCATCCACTTCCTATGCGAGTCATCTCTGTAAATACAACACCTCTTTCATAACGTGGGGGCGTACCATAGCTATTACAATTGGATAATGATGGCAAGACATATATTGTCCTGGGTGCATCGAAATGATGACCTTATACTTATGCAAGGGTTTATGCAATATGTATGTATGTTGGTATATAGATGATGATAATAGATAATGGAAATATATATTGGAATTATTTAATATGATTATAATTGCGTTGATTATTAGACTGACTTCAGTCAGCTTGCGGCTATGAAAAGCCAATGATGGCTTCTTCGCGAGTTCCTGCTTTCAGGAGGATCTAAAATACATACAATACATACATTATAACGTGTACACACCGAATTGAGTCGCACACGTGTCGCACGACGAGATTAATAAATGTTGGTATTCAATCGAGTGTTGAATGCCATCGGAGCAACTGCGCATGCTCTGAATGCCGTGCTTTGGGGATTTTATTTTGAGAGAGAGGAGGGGGGGGGGGGCGGGTGTCGGTAAAATGGATAAGCCAATGTGTGAACTACCTTCTGAAGATACATTATTAGTGTCCTAAAGAATTTTACTTTTTACATAAATATGATAATGTTGAATAAATCAGACGGCTCGATATTGGTCGTCATAACGTAAATTTGAATTTTGGATTTTTTTCCGTCTTGCTTAGTTTTCACATGTCAGCCCCCAGCCGTCGATGAGAACGTCAAGGTGGAACCATTACAAAGCATATATGACGCAAGAGAGGCCGTTACGTTCTCCTGCGCGGACGGAGCTGATCTTATCGGACTATCAACAGCTACATGTGACTCTCAGGATACATGGACGCCAGCTACGGTGCCAATTTGTGTTAGTAAGTTACTTCGT
Source organism: Apostichopus californicus (assembly GCA_020650975.1). Classification (NCBI taxonomy): domain Eukaryota; kingdom Metazoa; phylum Echinodermata; class Holothuroidea; order Aspidochirotida; family Stichopodidae; genus Apostichopus; species Apostichopus californicus. Next base: position 12,615 of record JAIPMN010002218.1, read on the forward strand.
TGTCGTTGTATAGATTTGTTTGTTTTTAGAGGGCGGGTTACATAGATGTGTCGAGAAATTATGCAGATATATGGTGTTCATATTTTTCTTATGCGACTTTGACATGTGACTGGAAACATAGTTACGAATTTACACCAGAGAAGTTTTGATGTTATTATTATGTTATATCGGCATATATATCTACTGTCAATGTATTGATATGATTCATTCATTCTAACGGTACTGACTTCTTTTACTTTGTTGCACGAAACCAAATGTTTTAACACATGAATGTACAATCTATATTGGTTTATGTTTAGTCAAGATCAACTATACACGTTTGTTGAATATTGCAAGAATAACATGTGTTTTAGGCAACCAACTGTCTTTAATATGTAATAATTCTTTATCAATCCATCAGCTGTCTGCGTGGCTCCAGATATAGATAATGGGCAACTAAACCCCATCAACGGTACCTTCAGAGAAGAAGATGCAGGACAGGTTACTTGTGATATCGGTTATTCGATGGAGGCTGGTGCTTCATCTTTAATCGTTTGTCTCGGGAATGGGACGTGGGATCAAGTACCACAATGCTTTTGTGAGTTGCTTCTTTATCTCTTAGTGTTGTTGTTTGTATGCGTGTATGTGCGTGTTGGATGTGGGTGTAGTTGGGTGCGAATGCGGATGTGAATGTGGTGAGGGGTGAGGGGGTGCATATTTGTGGGTGGGACTTGTAGGTATATACTATTCCATTCACTTAGACTATTTTGTTTTTATTGATGTGCTCTAGCATCTTGTACTATTCCTGAGATCTCCAACTCTAACTACCAATCGGGGAATACCCAAGTGGTCCATGGAACATCCGTTACCGTCCAATGTACCAATGGTTATTCCTTTAATCAGGGAACAACCTTTGATGTAACTTGCTCCGATGGTAATCTGGACTCGTCCGTAGGAGAAATCCCCAGTATGTGCCACGGTGAGTATCCACAATGAACATCATGGCCTGACTTATGAACACCACGCGTAAAGCAACAGCACTTTAGCTTAGACCTAGCATAACCTAATTTGCATATAACAGCTATCTTTCGGCTAACAGTCCCATCAACGCCATGGTAAATGCCACTTGTGAAAACGTCCTACTAAACCTCTTCAACGTATTCCTTGTTTACTTCTCAGAGGACTGTACTACCAGATTGGCTCCCGAGAATGGTAACGTTACATCTGGAAATCTCCATGGTGACTATGTTGAATATTCATGTCACACTGGTTACTACTTGGACGGTCCGACGTCTATGACCTGTAGTGATGGTGCCTGGAACCCGGATGAGTCTCCAGTCTGTCTTGGTTAGTATAACAAGGGGTGGGAAGGAGTGATTCCAACGTTCGTTTCTCGAGAGGCTGCACTTCTTCATTCTGGTATATAAGCAAATGGGGAGGGCGGGGGGGGGGGGGTAGATATATCTTCGTTGTTAACTATTTCCTAGACAAAACATAGGGTACAGTTAGTAGCACCACGACAATGTTATGGCAATCGAGGGGGCAGCGCATATCTTGGGTTTCATAAATCAGTATCATGACCGGATGCATTTTGTTTTAAGAATTTTTTTGACATTTCAGTCATCCACACAGTCATAATAATAAAAGGATCTGAGTATCATTTCTTTCAAAAACAAATTTAAATAAATACTTAGCAGCTAATTATGTCTCTTTCTTTAATTAATGTGTATCCTGTAGTCGTTTGTAGCCCGCTACCTTTAGTACCGAACGGAATGGTTACATCGGTAAATGGTACATTAACAGAGGGCGCTGTGGCGTTCATATCGTGCGACGAAGGTTACTTCCTCCAGCCAGAGTATGCATATCTTATTTCATGTCAGAGCGACGGAAGCTGGGATGAAAGTCCGACTTGTGTAGGTAGGTAAAATACATAGTTTAGTCGTGTGTAGGTAGTTAAAATACATAGTTTAGTCGTGTGTAGGTAGGTAAAATACATAGTTTAGTCGTGTGTAGGTAGGTAAAATACATAGTTTAGTCGTATGTATGTAGGTAAAATACATAGTTTAATCGTGTGTAGATAGGTAAAATACATAGTTTAGTCGTGTGTAGGTAGGTAAAATACATAGTTTAGTCGTGTGTAGGTAGGTAAAATACATAGTTTGGTCGTGTGTAGGTAGGTTAAATACATAGTTTAGTCGTGTGTAGGTAGGTTAAATACATAGTTTAGTCGTGTGTAGGTAGGTAAAATACAAAGTTTAGTCGTGTTTAGGTAGGTAAAATACATAGTTTAGTCGTGTGTAGGTAGTTAAAATACATAGTTTAGTCGTGTGTAGGTAGGTAAAATACATAGTTTAGTCGTGTGTAGGTAGTTAAAATACATAGTTTAGTCGTGTGTAGGTAGGTAAAATACATAGTTTAATCGTGTGTAGGTAGGTAAAATACATAGTTTAGTCGTGTGTAGGTAGGTAAAATACATAGTTTAGTCGTGTGTAGGTAGGTAAAATACAAAGTTTAGTCGTGTGTAGGTAGGTAAAATACATAGTTTAGTCGTGTGTAGGTAGGTAAAATACATAGTTTAGTCGTGTGTAGGTAGGTAAAATACAAAGTTTAGTCGTGTTTAGGTAGGTAAAATACATAGTTTAGTCGTGTGTAGGTAGTTAAAATACATAGTTTAGTCGTGTGTAGGTAGTTAAAATACATAGTTTAATCGTGTGTAGGTAGGTAAAATACATAGTTTAGTCGTGTGTAGGTAGGTAAAATACATAGTTTAGTCGTGTGTAGGTAGTTAAAATACATAGTTTAGTCGTGTGTAGGTAGGTAAAATACATAGTTTAATCGTGTGTAGGTAGGTAAAATACATAGTTTAGTCGTGTGTAGGTAGGTAAAATACATAGTTTAGTCGTGTGTAAGTTGGTAAAATACATTGTTTAGTCGCGTGATGTGCCTTTAGACTATTACTTGGCGTGCCACAATAGAATGTACCTTCTATTGTTTTATTTGAACACATTAACTGTACCTCATTAGCGTGATGGACTGAAATCTTCTTCTTTTTTTTTGTCAGTCTGGGTTACATTTTTGTGATTAGCAACGAAAATCGCTGCAGTTCACTAACGCTGTGCATCAAAAACATCTATCCTTGCTGACCAGTGTAATTGTTACTTACCTAAGCCATTGTTATAATTAAACGTATGTAAAAGAACCGCCTCGGATAAAGTATGGAAGTAGAGGGCTAATTTGGCGAGGGAATGGTACCAAGTTCCTTGCAAGAATTAATTCCTATGCACGCTTGGGTCCTCGGAAATCTGACTATGGAAGCCCCGCTAGCAGTCAAAGGACCCATGAGCCTGGGAGCCGTGAACGATTCTAGAGAAGAGAATCTTTCGTGTATATGTATATTGAATGATCAACAACAAACTAACTGTGAATTATAAAAACTGGAAAAGAGCAAAGCAATTGTATAGCTAGATCGTGATTCATACCAGTGAGGCCCAGGATTACGAAGCTCGGCGCTCTTTCACCTGAGCTATCCAATCCTTATGGCTGGCTGCGTTCCCTATTATATAATTTTTTTTTCCGATGGTCGCCAGTCACAAACCACAGTACCTTACATACCGAGTTACTATAGGGATCACGCCCAGTTTGATAAAATATTTAATAATATACTCCCCAGACAGCGTCAGGGCTTGTAATCCCGAGGTCACAGACTCGAATCGTGTTCTAACCAAACAATTCTTTGCTCTTTTCCAGCAAACAGCATTACAGAGTAATGCAAAACGAGTCACAATGGAACAGGCCTGTGTGTAGAACTGCATCATGCTAAATAGATCGTCAGGCAAGCTTATATATCGTCGCAAACATCAACACGGTAATACGTAACGATAATAGCACTAAGTCGTTTCTTTTGGATTATTGAAGTCAAAACCTAATCGTTTTGTTTTGGTTTGCTTTTGATTAGCTCTCTGCTCTGCCCCGGTGATAGAAAATGGTCAATTGACACCAGCTAACGCCACATTCAAGGAGGGGGATGAGGCGTTTGTCACGTGTAAAGATGGATACATAATAGAGGGCGGGCTCTCGATCTCCTGCCAGAGTGATGGTACCTGGACAAACATTTCAAGATGTGTCGGTAAGATTTCCTATCGAGACTTTATCCAGAGAACAGGCAGAACTTATTATCTAAAAAGAAAAGAAAACATTTATCTGACCATTTTGGGGCCACCCTCCTTCTCCCCCATCCTCCGTGACTGCGACACTGCTCTCTCTCCCTCTCTCTCTCGCTTTCCCTGAATTCTATACTTTGTAAAGGTCAACAATGTTTTTCTCTTTGTAGCCATCTGTTCAGCCCCAGAGATAACCTACGGAGACTTGTCTCCACCTAACGCCACTTTCACGGACGGGGACGAGGCTAGGGTCATATGTGATCCAGGGTACTCGATAGAAGACGGTTCGGCACCCACCATTACCTGTCAGAAGAACGGCACCTGGACTACGATTCCAAACTGTCGTGGTAGGATAACTTCTTAAGGAGTGCAATTATGTGTATATTAAGTATGAAGTCCGTAAGCGCCACCACCCTCGTCTCCACGCCCCGGGCGAAATCCCACATTAAAAGCGTGGGCCAGCGAATTCTATAACATAATGGCTTCAAACACACATATTTATATATCTCCCTTGAAAAAAATGGTTATGATAACTTGGTGGTATGGAACATTTCTCAAAGTATAGGCAGTATATGGTTTAAGATTTCTACTATTTTGTACGATTGTTTATTCTTTTCTGTTCCGCTTTTTTACAGAAAAGACTTGCACGATTCCCCCAGTCGAGAACTCTAATGTCGCGATGGGAATGACCATCAACCACGGGGAGAATTATACCATCGACTGTAACGAGGGCTACTCGTACGATCAGCGTACCATGTTCACGGTTGTGTGTCTTCACAGCGATCTAGATCCTGATGGCAGCGTTCCTGAGGCATGTTATGGTAAGGTGTGAACGTTACACCAACGTAGCGCTTTGGTCAGAATGCCCTTTTCTATTTGGAGATGCTAGGGTTTGGGGAATAGTCGACGGTAATTTATGTATTACATGTATCACACTGACCCCCCCCCCCCCATTCCCGCACACACACGCGCACGAAGTGGTGTGTTTTACATTCAGACTTAGGGACCCCTCCCCCTCTTTTTTCCTTTTATTCATTGTTCAAATCCACGTACCCTTACTCTAACAATACACCTTAACAATGAAATTCTTCTGAAGATCGTGATTCCTTCCAAATGACGTCATATGACTGGGGAGTGCTTTGTTTACGTCCGCGGTCAGTATACAAGTCAGTCTACAAATACCCCGTAGTACAGAAGTGCACATTAGCTTTAAGAAACTCTATACGGTGAAATAAAAGAAAAAAGGCATATCCGCAAACGATGGTTACAACTGGGATTAATATATTAAACGTTTTATTACCCCATTGTGATGTGTTAGTCCCCGTATCTCTTGATACCCTACTCCCCACCGCCCTTCCACCCTCCCCCCCCCCCCCCAACCCCCGAACCTACACCAGATATACCGTAGAGAGAAGTTCTGACATGGTTGCTGTTACAATACTATATAGTAAGGACAGGCAATCTGTTAACATTATCTCCTACAACAGAGAACTGTCCGCCTAGATTACCACCTTCAAATGGCGAGGTGACACCAGGCACACTTCATGGCCAAACTGTTGAATATTCATGTGACCCTGGATACGTTCTAAATGGTCCGTCTGCGTCTACCTGTAATGATGGGCGTTGGAGGCCAGGACCACCGCCTTCATGCAAAGGTAAAAGAAACAAATGACAACACAGAGAAATTAGGACTGCTCTTTGAACAATGAATTAACATTTATGTGTACTATGTTCCTGCATAATTTGTAATTAGTGACAAATTTTGCTAACTTGCAGAAATTCAATTTTAACAGATACCATTTCTCCTCAAGAAATGTCAAAAGAAAGAACTTAACACCAAAAGACTTGTTACACAATTCAATATAATGATAGTAGGGTCCATAAGGCGGTATTTTCAGGCATAGTAATGGTACCTGGACAAGATTCCAAGATGTGTAGGCTTCCATTCGAGGCTCCAAGCCGAATGAAACAGCACCGTGAAGAGCCTTTATTCACGTATAACGATTACAAACACCTGGTGTGTTTTTATGGGCCCGAAGCTTTTCCAGAAGAAGGCAGAACTTATTTTTTATTTTAAAAAACGTTTTACTGACAAGTTTGGAAGGCATAAGAATATTTGAGGATAGGCAAACCCCTCCTCCTCCCCCACGCCCCATGACTGCGCCAACTGCTCTCTCCGCCTCTCTCTCCAACTCTTTCCCTCCACCCACCTCTTTCTCTCGCTTTCCCTGAATTCTATACTTTGTAAAGGTCAACAATATTTTTCTCTTTGTAGCCATCTGTTCAGCCCCAGAGATAACCTACGGAGACTTGTCTCCACCTAACGGCACTTTTACAGACGGAGATGAGGCTATGGTCATATGTGATCCAGGGTATTCGATAGGATACGGTTCGGCACCCATCATTACCTGTCAGAAGAACGGCACCTGGACTAAGATTCCAAACTGTCTTGGTATGATAACCTATTTAGAAATGCAATTAATGTGCATTTTAAGCATGAAGTCCGTAATCGACTCCACGCCCGGTCATCCCACATTAAAAGTGAAGGCCAGCGAATACCATAATAAACGTGAAAACATAATGGCTTCACACACACATATTTATATATATATATCCCTTGCAAAATTGTTAATGATAAAGATTCCAAGATGTGCAGTTACAACCGATATTCATAGCTAGTACAGTAACTACTTGTGCCTTCTGCAACACATGTTACCGTGTTATGAACACAAAGTAGTAATTACTGGTGCACGGTCGTGGGACATGAACAGTGGCAACATATGTTACAGAAAGCACCAGTAGTTACTGTACTAGTTATGTGTTTGAAGTAAAGGAGGTACGGTGCCGCCTGATTCAAGTTCACATCTCTCTTTAAATTACGCCAATTCGTCATCCGAGAACGAAGAAAAGCCTATTTCGGGTATATCCATATGGCGGCCTTCTTATAGCATGAAACGACCAGATACGACTTCATTTTAGAATCGCGTATGAAGAACTCGCACTTATTGGTTAGTACAGCAACTACTGTTCATGTCCCACAACCGTGCATCAGTATAATTACTACTTTGTGTTCGTAACATGAGTAACATGTGTTTCACGACACGAACAGTAGTTTCTGTACGAGCCATGAGTATCGGGTTGTAGGAAGATCCCTTTCGAGGCTCCAAACCGAATGAAACAGAACCGTAAAGAGCCTTTATACATATATAATGATTACAAACGCCTGGTCTGTTTTTTTGGACACGAAGCTTTTCCAGGGGGCAGGCAGAACTATAACCTAAACAAACAAAAAATCTCACCATTTTGGGGGCCAGAAGGATATTTGAGGATAGGCCAATGGCCAACCCCTCCTCCTACCCCCTCCCCCTCCGCCTCCCCGTCACTGCGCCACTGCGCCTCAGCTCTCTCTCTTGCTTTCGATTTCCCTGAATCCCATACTTTGTAAAGGTCAACAATATTTGTCTCCTTATAGCCATCTGTTCAGTCCCAGAGATAACCTACGGAAACTTGTCTCCACCTAACGCCACTTTCACGGACGGGGACGAGGCTAGGGTCATATGTGATCCAGGGTACTCGATAGAAGACTCTTCGGCACCCACCATTACCTGTCAGAAGAACGGCACCTGGACTAGGATTCCAAACTGTATTGGTAGGATAACCTATTAAGAAAAGCAATTAATGTGTATTTGAAGTATGAAGTCCGTAAGCGCCCCCCCCCCCCACCCTGGCCGCCATCCCACCTTAAAATTGAATGCCAGCGAATTCTATAATCTACGTGAAAACATATTGGCCACACACACATATATAAATCTCCCTTGAAAAGTTGCTAACGATAATTTGCTGGTATATGGTATATTTCTTGAAGTAAAGGCAGTATATGGTTTAAGATTTCCACTATTGTGTACGATTGTTTATAGTTTGTGTTCGCTTTTCACAGGAGAGATTTGCACGATTCCCCAAGTCGAGAACTCTAATGTCGAGATGGGAATTACCATCAACCACGGGGAGAATTATACCATCGACTGCAACGAGGGCTACTCGTACGATCAGCGTACCACGTTCACGGTTGTATGTCTTCACAGCGATCTAGATCCTGTTGGCAGCGTTCCTGAGGCATGTTATGGTAAGGTGTGAACGTTACACCAACGTAACGGTTCGGTCATAATGATCTTTGCTATATGGAGATGCTAGGGTTTGGGGAATATTCGATGGTAAAATTGTGTATTACATCTATCACACTGATCACCCCCCCCCCTCCTCCCCGCACACACATGCGCACGAAGTGGTGTGGTTTACATTCAGACTTAGGGACCCCCCTCCTCTTTTATCCTTTTTATTCATTGTTCAGATCCACGTACCCTAACCTTAATTATACACCTTAACAATGGAATTCTTCTGAGGACGTCGTGATTCCTTCCAAATGACGTCATAGGACTGGGGAGTGCTCCGTTCACGACCTCGGTCAGAATACAAGTCAGTCCACAAATACCCCGTAGTACAGAAATGCACATTAGCTTTGAGAAACTCTATACGGTGAGAGAAAAGAGAAAAAGCATATCCGCAAACGATGATTACAACCGGTATTAATATATTAAACGTTTTATTTCCTCATTGTGATGTGCTAGTCACCGTATCTCTTGATATCCTACTCCCCGTCGCCCTTCGACCCCCCCCCCCCTCCTCTCGCCCCATACCTCTCCCAGATATACCGCAGAAAGAAGTTCTGAGATGGTTGCTGTTACAAAACTATATAGTAAGGACAGACAATCATTTTGCATTATCTCCTACAACAGAGAACTGTCAGCCTAGATTACCACCTTCAAATGGCGAGGTGACACCGGGCACACTTCATGGCCAAACCGTTGAATATTCATGTGACCCTGGGTACGTTCTAAATGGTCCGTCTGCGTCTACCTGTAATGATGGGCGTTGGAGGCCAGGACCACCGCCTTCATGCAAAGGTAAAAGAAACAAATGACAACACAGAGACAATAGGACTGCACTTTAAACAATGAAAATTAATGTATACTATATATGAATGTTCCTGCATCATTTGAACTGGTGACAAATTTTGCTAACTTGCAGATATTCAATTTCAACAATACCATTTCTCCTCAAGAAATGTCAAAAGAAAGAACTTAAGACCAAAAGACCCTTACACAATTCAATTTAATGATAGCAGGGGCCGTAAGGCGGTGTTTTCTGCCAGAGTAATGGTACCTGTACAAAGATTTCAAGATGTGTACGTAAGATTCCTTTCGAGGCTCCAAACCGATTGAAACAGAACAGTAAAGAGCCTTTTTACATGTATCATGATTATAAACAGTTTTTAATGGGCCCGAAGCTTTTCCAGGGGGCAGGCAGAAAATATTTTCTAAAAAGAAAAAAAAAATCTTACCATTTTGGGGGCCAGAAAGAATATTTGAAGATAGGCCAGCCCTCCTCCCAACCCCACGTGACTGCCCCACTGGTCTCTATGTCTCTCCCACTCTCTCTCGCTTTCCGTGAATTCTGTACTTTGTAAAGGTCAACAATATTTTTCTCTTTGTAGCCATCTGTTCAGCCCCAGGGATAACCTACGGAGACTTGTCTCCACCTAACGCCACTTTCACGGAAGGGGATGAGGCTATGGTCATATGTGATCCAGGGTATTCGATAGAAGACGGTTCGGCACCCATCATTACCTGTCAGAAGAACGGCACCTGGACTAGGATTCCAAACTGTCGTGGTAGGATAACATATTGAGAAAAGCAATTAATGTGTATTTTAAGTATAAAGTCCGTAAGCGCCCCC